>JAPFFP010079646.1:0-22645 GCA_026153255.1 Solanum medicagineum | reverse complement strand
GCACATTTAGGATGTTTAGATAATATTTGTAGCATATAGTACTAATACTTGTGGCATATAGCATTTTTTTTGTTATGTTTTGAAAATTGGTACCCACCAAAAGTTTTTGATTAGTAGCTAAATGGCAACCATTCATGTATGGGTGTTTGGCAATAGTTGTTTTGATAAATGAGGGTAATTGAGACATGAAGGATGATCTGTGAGTCTCTTGTTGATAATGTATGCAATGCCATATGAGTGTGAGCTTATTTTGCCAGATTCATGTACTTCGTGGTAATTCAGAACTTGCCATGTTACTCTAAATTAGCTTATAGATTAAATGGATTAGAAAGAGATCTTAGGACTTTGTTCTTTAATTAGTCTACTTTAGCCTAAAATTGACCAACCAAATGAAGTTTTATCCTTTGTTGCAAATATTCGAGCCTTATATGCATCAATGCTTTCAAAAACACCTAATTAATCGAACCTTGTCTAATGAAAAACCTTGAAATTGTCCCTGGTTTGTCCTTGAGCATTGTGAATGAAATGCCCCGAAAATGTGCCTCGGAAATGCCTATAATCATAATTTTTATATGTCTCAAACTCCGTACGTGATATTAAAAATTCTACTTTATATTCTTGATCAACGGGCAAAATTGAGTGGGGAATGGGTATAACCCGGATTTTAGAAGACCCGTAGCAAAAAATGATTTTCGCCAACTTTTCACAAAATAGTACTATTGGTTCGGGATGGCTCTGCCACGCGGACCCGTTGCGGAGAAGTTTTATCACTACCTTAATTTTCTGTTTTGGCCTAAGGCATTGGGATCATCGCTTCATGCCCTTTTACATGTGAAATATCCAATACTTAGTCATTTTTCAACATCATATCACTCAAAAACCCTCTCTAAAACACCTCAACTATTTTATCGAAATTTCCATTCAAATTCAAGTGCCTCAAACTTAATTTCGGATCTCAAGAACTCCATTCAAGCTTCAAGTTTCCTTCAAGTTTACATCAAGAAAACCCAAGTTTAAGGTATGTGGGTTTCATCCATTGGGTCCTTTCACCCATGAAGCTGAATTTCCATTTTTATGAAAATTGCATGTTTTCAAATAGTATTATCTATGGGTATCTTCTATTACGGAATATGAGTATAAATTAAGTTGGAATTTTATGAAATGTTGATTTATTTTACATGACTATCTATTTCAAGCTTGTACTAAGAATGAATTTTGTCTATTGAGACTATGCATGTTTTGAGCTATGAAACTATGATCTATTATGAGATTTGATGATGGATTTCAAGGTATCCTATTTAAGGGTTTTACTATATATTGGTTGATCGATTTGCATTCTGTTTCCTCATATTATTACATTCTTGTATTGCCTAATTTTGAACAAGTATTATACACCAACCAAGTGTTTGATAAAATGTCTTGACAAGGATTCTCAAGTGACTTCATGATGATTTTGGGCTTTCAAAATGTATTGAATTCATGAACATGTCTATGATGTTGTAAATGTCAAATTAAGCCCCTTTTCAAAGATTTTACCTTTTGTGGGCCTTTGATGTTAATGCAAGGGTAATATTTGATGATAATCTATTCTTATATTTTAGAGTTAGGCTCACCATTAGAGGTCAAAGATGTTTTAGAGCTACTCATGTCATGTTTCCATGTTCCTTACAAATTTCTAAAGTGTGATCATTTTAATTATTCCATGGGATTAAGCTTAGCACCAACGGATTGGATGTGACATGGACCATCTTCATGGATTCATATTTCTTTCCTCAAACTATGTGCCAACATAGGAGTATACTTTACCCTTGTTTTACTAGTGGATCCATTTGGTGCACTTCTTAATGAAATCCTTTCCAAAATGGGTCATGTTTCCGTAAGGAGTGTTGCTTCATACAAAATGGGTCATGTTCCCATAAGGTGAAGTATGATTTACCTTGGCAAGTAAACCACCTCTTTACCGATAGGGGATAATTATCAGAATTCCAAGTTCTAGCTCGCGTGGTCTTATTCTTTGTCAGTTGAGGTCTCTTCCCTCATATCTATTACGTCTGTGCAAGTTGAATGATTTATATGCATGTTTTACTTCAAGCATTGATCATGCATGCCATATTGAAATTATGCTATCTATCGACTTTGATTATGCATTTTGACTATACTGGCTTATGTCTTGTTGCATTGCATCCTACATACTCAGTACATTCAAACGTAACTAATGCATACTTTATGCATACATAATATCACCACGTAGGGACCAGAGCTCCTCTTGATCATCCTCTATGTGGCTAGTGAGATTATTCGAAAATAACCTTGGTGAGTCCTCAAGTTTGGGGACACTATTGACTTTCTCTTGCTATTTTTAAGACTTCTTTGTGTAGAACATTTGACATTATGAGGGTGAGCCCGAAAAGTGTCTTGGCCCCCACTCCAATCCAAGTTTAGAGGTATATGTTGGATATTATGATGTCATTATGCTATGAGCTTGATCTATTGCTTGGTTTACATCAAAGGCTTCCCTTTGACCCACTTCCCATTTTATATATCTCTTGCTATTGTTTACTTCACTTCCTCGACTAAAGATGTCTGATTGATATGCTAAAAGACTTGTTCGGGTCCCTTCGTGTTCCCATTCGCCGTGTCACGTCTAGGTCCTAGACTTGGGTTGTGACAAACTTGGTATTAGAGCACTTGTTTGTTAATGGTCCTCGGAATCCAACACACCGCGTCGATTACAATCTTATTCATTGGTGTGAAGTGCGCTACAACTATGAATGGGAGGCTATGAGGTGTTTAAGAGAATATTGCACTTCTTCATGATCTAAGTCATGCAGTAGAGCTAGCTCCTCTAAGGCTTATTCCCGAAAGGCCAAGAGAGCCCGAGTTGAGAGTGCTTCCTCTTCTACAAGACTACCAGTGCTTGAGTACCCAAAGAAAAGAACTCCTTTTGCCACTTGTCAAAGGTGGGGCAAGAAATATCAAGGAATGTGCTTGGTGGGGATTGCGGATTGCTTCAAGTATGGCAGTGTTGGGCATAAGATGACAGGTTGCCTTGTGGCCTTAAAGGAAGGGCGAAGTAGGGCGGAATTTGGAAAGAGGATCGCATATGCTAAGCCCAATGGCAATGGTGGGATGACCCATCCTAGGTGCCCAAAATGTGGGAGAAATCATAGTGACACATGTCTGAGGAACACGGGTGCATGATTTGGGTATGGAATGATGGGCCACAAGACTGGTGACTGTCCATATGTTCAAAGGAAGGGTAAGGGTGTTGGTGTTCAAGCTTATCCTCCGCGCCACAAGTATTGGAAGGGTCATCCAGGAGATTGTTTGGCCAGTTCGAGTGTATGCTTTGAGTGTGGTATAACGGACCACGAGTCCAGACATTGTCCATAGGTTACTAATGGCTATGAGGATGACTATCAACGTGCGTAACCATGCCCCTCTAGGGGTCACTAGACTTGGCATGGTGTTTCACAGGTATGTTAAAGGTTTTTGATTTTGATGTGTATGGATTGATAGACTCGGGTGTCACTCTTTATTTTATTACTCCTTTTGTTGCCAAAAAGCTTCTTGTTAGTCCCCAATTGTTATGTGAACCTTATGAAGTGTCTACCCCCGTTGGTAAGTCCATTGTTGCTAAAAGAGTCTATAGAAATTTTCCCATGTTCATTTTGCATACAATCTTGCCTTGTGCTTAGTTGAATTAGATACGGTAGATTTTGATATCATTCTTGGGATGGATCGGTTGCATGCATATAAAGCTTCTATTGTATGTAGAACATGTAGGGTTAAATTCCAATTCCTTAATGAGCCCGTCCTTAAGTGGGAAAGTCGTGATGTGGTGGTCAAGGATAGATTCATTTCTTGCCTTAAAGCCCAAAAGTTGATTTTAAGGGTTGTCTTTATCATCTAGTGAGGGTTAGGGATGCTAAGTCCAAAGTCCTTCACATTGAGTCAGTTTCGATTGTTAATAAGTTTCTTGATGTCCTTCCTGATGTGCTTCTCGGTGTTTCTCCTAAAAGGGAAATAGATTTTGGTATAGACCTCCTTCCCCATACTCAACCCATTTCTATTCCCCCTTACCGTATGGCCCCACGGGAGTTGAAGGAGTTGAAGGAGCAATTGAGGGATTTGTTGGAAAAGGGTTTTCTAAGGCCTAGTAAGTCACCTTGGGTGCACTGGTGTTATTTGTGAAGAAGAAGGATGGTTCTCTTAGAATCTGCATTACTTACCGACAACTTAATTAAGTCATCATAAAGAACATGTACCCTCTACCAAGGATTGATGACCTTTATGATCAACTTCAAGGGGCTAGTCACTTTTTTAAGATTGATCTTTGGTTCGGGTATCACCAAATGAAAGTGAGGGAGTGTGACATTCCCTAGACGACTTCCCGGACTAGGTATGTGCACTTTGAGTTTGTGGTTATGTCCTTTGGGTTGACTAATGCATCGGCTATATTTATGGATCTCATGAATAGGGTATTTAAACCGTACTTTGACTTGTTTGTGGTGGTTTTTATTGATGATATCTTGATTTACTCCCATAGTGAGGAGCATGTGCTTCACTTGAGGGTGGTGTTTCCAATCTTGAGGGAGGAGAGGTTATATGCAAAATATGAGAAATGTGAGTTTTCGTTGAAGGAGGTTGCATTTTTGGGACATGTAGTGTCGGGTGATGGTATTAAGGTGGATCCTAAGAAGAAGAAAGTGATTAGAAATTGGCCTAGACCTTTGACTCCATAGGATATTAGGAGTTTCTTGGGTTTGGGGGGTTATTACGGGAGGTTTGTGAATGGTTTCTCTTTTATTGCTTCTCCTATGACTAAATTGACCCAAAAGAAAGCAACATTCGTGTGGACCGATGAATGTGAGAAGAGTTTCCAAACTTTGACGGATAAGCTTGTCTCCGCTCCTATATTGGCTCTACCAGAAGGGTTGGAAGGATTTGTTGTATATTGTGATGCCTCAAGAGTTAGGTTAGGGTGTGTTTTGATGCAAAGTGGTAAGGTGATAGCGTAGGCCTCTAGACAACTTAAAGTGCATGACAGAAATTATCCCACCCATGCTCTTGAATTAGCAACTGTAGTATTTGCTTTGAAAATTTGGCGTCACTACTTCTATGGGGTTCATGTTGAAGTGTTTACCGACCACAAGAGTCTCCAATATGTGTTCACCCCAAAGGTTAGATCTCCTTAAAGATTATGACATGAGTGTGCATTATCACCTCGACAAAGCCAATCTTATGGTCGATGCTCTAACTAGGGTGTTTATGGGTAGTCTAGCTCATATATGAGGGTGGATAGAGAGGTTCACCGGTTGGCTAGATTGGTGGTTAGGTTCGATGAAGTTGATAATAGGGATGTAGTGATTGTTGATGGTTCTAAATCTTCCTTGATTGAGGAGGTAAAGGTAAAATAAGATCTTGACCCCGTCTTGTTAGAGTTGAAGACCGTGGTGATGGATGGTAGAGTGGATGTTTTCTCCCAAGGGGAATATGGTACCTTAGGTACCAAGGTAGATTATGTGTGCCTAATGTTGATGACTTGAGGGAGTTGATTTTGAGAGACGCTCATGATTCATCCTATTCCACTCTTCTCGATTCCATAAGAATGGATAGACACTATGGGAAGGTACCTTAGTGAGGTTGGTGATATAGGTTTGATTGTACAAGATTTAGTTATGGAAGCTCTGGAGAAGGCCAGGTTGATGAGGGAGAGATTGAAAATAGTGCAATTGTGAGGAGAAGATATTTGAGTTTAAGGTTGGTGATTGGGTTTATTTGAAGGTCTCACCTATAAAGGGTGTGGTTCGATTTGGCCAAAAAGGGAAATTGAGCCCAAAGTTTGTTGGTCCTTATAAAGTTTTGAGGAGAGTAGGTAAGGTTGCATATGAGTTGGAGTTGCCTATGGAAATGAAAATGGTTCATCCGGTAATCTATGTATCTAGGTTGAGGAGATGTGTTGGTGAACCAAGTGCTATAGTGCCCTTAGAGATTGTGAGTGTTGTAGGAGGTAATCTGACCTATGAGGAGGTCCCAATTGAGATATTGGATAGACAAGTGATGATATCGAGGAACAAAGATGTAGCTTCCGTCAAGATCGTTTGGAGGAATCAACAAGTGGAAAGTTTCATGTGGGAAGCCAAAACGAACTTGAAGAAGAAATATCTTTACTTCTTTCATTTTACTCAAGCTTAAAATAACAAATTTGGTCCTGTCTCTGATTTCAAGTCCTACATTTTAGCCTTCATATCATGTTGCATGCATTCATGTTTATGGTAACAAGTTTATAGTGATTTTGTAATTCATGTTGAGATTTTTGAAAATGGTGCTTAAGTTTAAATAAATGTTGCATTCATGTCAAGCTGAAATCTTTATGATTACTTCTCTTATGCATGTTTCTTTGACATTCGGGGATGAATGTTCCCATGGGGGAGATATCGAAACGCCCAGAAAATGTGCCTTAGAAATGCCCATAATCGTAATTTTCATATATCTCAAAATCTGTGCATGATATCAAAAATCCAACTTTATATTCTTAATCAGGGGATAAAATTGAGTAGGAAATGGGTATAACCTGAATTTTAGAAGATCCATAGTGAAAAATGATTTTTGCCAACTTTTTGCAAAACAATGTGGGTCCGCGATGGCTCCGCGGTGCGGACCCATCGCAAATATTATCACTTCCTTAATATTTTGTTTAGGCCTAAGGCATTAGAGTCATGTCCCCATGCCCTTTTTCATGTGAATTATCCCATACTTAGCCATTTTTCAACTCCATATCACTAAAAAATCCTAAAACCCCACAACTATTTTATCAAAATTCCCATTTCAAATTCAAGTGACTCAAGCTTTTTTCCGAATCTCAAGAACTCCATTCAAGCTTCAAGTCTCCTTCAAGTTTACTTTAATAAAAAACCCAAGTTTAAGGTATGTGGGTTTCATCCATTAGGTCCTTTCACTCATGGAGCCCAATCTCCATTTTTATGAAAATTGCACATTTTCAAGTTGTATTATCTATGGGTACCTTCTATATGGATTATGAGTATAAATTATGTTGGAGTTTTATAAAATGTTGATTTATTACACATGACTATATATTTCAAGCTTGTACTTCAATGAGTTTTATCTATTGAGACTATGCATGTTTTGAGCTATGAAACTATGATCTATTATAAGATTTAATCGTGGATTTCAAGGTATCCTATATAAGGGTTTTACTATATATTGGTGGGTTGATTTGCATTGAGTTTTCTCATATTATTACACTCTTGTATTAGATGATTTTTAACAAACATTATACACCCACCAAATATTTGATAAAATGTCTTGATAAGGATTCTCAAGTTATTGATGATCTATTGCAAGATTTATGAGTCAAGTGACTTTTTTGGGCTTTCAAAAATGTTTTAAATTCATGAACATGTCTATGATGTTGTAAATGTCAAATTAAGACCTTTTTTCAAAGATTTTACCTCTTGTGGCCTTTGATGTTAATGCAAGGGTAATGTTTGGTGATGATCTATTCTTATGTTTTAGAATTAAGCTCACCATTAGAGGTCAAAGATGTTTTAGAGCTACTCATATCATGTTCCCATGTTTCTTACAAATTGCTAAAGTGTGATTATTTCAATTATTCCGTGGGATTAGGCTTATCATTGATGGATTGGATGTGGCATGGACTATCTTCATGCGTTCATATTTATTTCCTCAAACTATGTTCCAACATAAGAGTATACTTTACCCTTGCTTTACTAGTGGATCCATTTACTGCACTTCTTAATGAAATCATTTCTTGAATGGGTTATGTTCCAATAATGAGGGTTACTTCATATGAAATGGGTCATGTTCCCATAAGGTGAAGTATGATTTACCTTGGCAAGTAGACCACCTCTTACCGATGAGGGGTAATCATCGGGATTCCAATTTGTAGCTCACTTGGTCTTATTCTTTGTCGGTTGAGGTCTCTTCCCACATATGTATTACGTTCTATGCAAGTTGAATGATTTATAAGCATGTTTACTTCAAGCATTGGTCATGCATGCCATATTAAAATTATGCTATCTACGAGAATGATTATGCATTTTGACTATATTGTCTTATGTCTTGTTGTATTGCATCCTACATACTTAGTACGTTCAAAGTGCTAACGCATACTTTATGCCCAATGATATCACCATGTAGGGACCGGAGCTCATCTTGGTCATCCTCCCGTGGCTAGTGAGATTATTCGAAGATAAGTTTGGTGATTCCTTAAATTTGGGGACACAATCTTCTTTCTCTTGCTATTTCTAAGACTTCTTTGTGTTGAACATTTGACATTATGAGGGTGAGCCCGGAAAATGTCTTGGTCCCCGCTCCAATCAAAGTTTAGAGGTGTATGTTGGATATTATGATGTTATTGCGCTATGAGCTTGACTTTATTGCTTGGTATATGTTAAAAGACTTCCCTTATCCCCACTTCCCATTTTATGTATCTCTTCCTATTATTTACTTTGCTTCAGCAACCAAAGATGTGTGATTGATATGCTAAGAGGCTTGTTTGGGTCCCTTCGGGTTCCCATTCGCCGTGTCACGTCTAGGCCCTATGCTAGGGTTGTGACAGCGAACCTTGATTGAGGCAAAAAGCCTAATTTGAGGGCGGCTACCAAAAGTGGCCCTGGTGTGCGGAATAGATATTGTGTATTTCAATACAGGGTAAAAGCCTAAGTTGAGGGTGACCGTTGTCGGGGTAAAATCGCAAAAATAAGGTGATGAGTTGGGAATGAAGAGAAAATGAATAAAATCGTATACTGGGTGCAAGAAAAAGAGAATAGTACCTTACATTGAGAGTAAAAAGCGAAATAAAGTGTAAAAATGAGTCAAAAACTGAAAAATGAGAAGAAAATACCCGGAAAAGCTTGAACGTGTAAAGAGTAGGATAAGCTGAAAATATTAGAGTTGGTAAGATGAAACTGATGAAAAACGTAGTTCAAGGATGGCTTTTAGTCACTATTTTTCAGAAATGCCATTCCAAAGCCCCCTTAGCCTACGTTACAAGCCTAGAAAGTCCTAAAGTGATCCTAGTCCAATTGGCTGAAAATCTGAGTCATGAGTATAGGGGAAAGCCTATCGTATTAGTAATTGTGCATGAACATCCATTGTGAGAGTGAGTGTGTTTAGACAGTCCCAAAGCTAAATTTTGAAATCATTATTAAGTGTCAAAAATGGGACGTCTTTCTATGAGGGCACTTGCATTGCATTGTTAGCATTTGACTTGTTCAGTGATTGTGGTTTGTTGGTATTCTCTTGCTTGTCATAGTTTATTGGCAAATGCACCAATGTGTTTTGGTTTGCTAAATAGCTATCTGATTTTGTTTTGTGAGTACTAGAGTTTGAATTACATGTGATGTATGCCATTGGGTTGAGGTCTATGTGTTGCTATGTTGTCTATATAGATTGAGTCGTCGCTTGAGGACAAGCAACAATTTTAAGTTGAGGGTGTTGATGTGCTGTCAAAATACAACACATTTGATACTTAAAACTTAGGATTTTGTGCGTTCTCAATGTGATATTTATGGTTTTTATGTATTTTTGGTGTTTAGTTTGTAGGAAAGGAAGTTGGCATGATTTTGGGGAAAAATTGCAGACTCTTCTAGTTTTTGATGGTTTACGAGACTCTTTACGAGTCGTAGAGGATTCTACGAGTAGTAGAGTGGGTTTTGTGAAGATTCTCAATGAAAATGAGCTTTAAAGTTTATCTATATGAGACCTCTATACGAGTCATAGATCACTCTACATGTCGTATAGAGTAGTTTCGCGAAGAATTCCAGTGAAGGACCACTTGATGCAGATGAAGTCTGTGAGAGTGCAATACGAGTCGTGAATCAATCTATGACTTGTAAAGTGGTTTCGTAGTGGTGAAGCCCAAGATTGCAAGAGCTGAATACAAGACCCTGATTACGACTCGTAAATCAGTTACGAGTCATAAATGCATGTTGTAGAAAGTCACTGACCAGTTTTTCTATTTTTTAAGGACTTGTTTGTAAATACTATAGCTAGTAATTTTTAGGTTAATTTTGAGGGAAGTACACTAGAGAACGTCATTAGAAAGTACTTTTAGGATTTTGTACTAGGAGACCTCAATATTGGAGCAGAATACACTTGTGCATTCACTGTATCTTCAAATCTTGTGATTCTCAATTCGGTAAGTGATTGATTATGTTTTCTTCATTCATAACTTCTTCATCTACCCATACCATGAGTACCTAAATCCACAACTTGGGGTGGTGAGAACATTGAAGATCTAACCAAATAAACCCAGATAATTTGCAATTCTTGGAATGGGTATTTGCATGTATTAATAAATTTTCTTCGTTTTGCATGTTTTCTAGTGGTGGCCAACAATAGAACTTACCTAGTGTTACCTTCCCAATCTAGGTGGTAATGAATAGGAAAAGAGATTGATTAACAGGATTCAATGAGTGTTCTCATCTAATCTACCGAACTAGACCAAGGGGAGGTTGACTGGGACTATAGGTAATGATTAGTAGTGCATACTATGGAGATGGGCTAATTCACATAGTGAAATTCGCCTCTTACCTTTGACCAATGGGATTGGCGAACTTAAATTACCGTCCTACAGGCTATACTCTAGTCGAGAATTGGGTTATCCGGGGATATTGAGTTGGCGAATCATGGGGAACCCAATTCCCAAGTTGTTCTCCATTATTGATTGTCTCTTGCTTTAGTTAGTTTAGTTTATTTTCTTGTTCAAAATTGCAACCCCCCCTTTTTTTGGGGAATTGAGTTGTTAATTACTTGAATTGCGTATTGGTGAATTTATTGTAAGTCTCCGTATTCTCTGTGGGATTCGACCCTAACCTTAGTTAGGTTTTGTATTTGACAAAGACTGCTTTATCCTTCAAAAGAGAGGGCAACTTGGGCGTGATCATCCGCCTATGCTAGTTGATGAGGATGACGTTTGAGAGGAGACAATTATGGTCAAGGATGAGGATACCAGAGAAGACCGTGGCAAAGATACGGTGAGTCAAGCTCCTGATGTACCATAGAAGTTGAAGCCCATTCCTAGGCCTCCTCCTCCCTTCCCTCAAATAATTAAAAAGAGGAAGAAGGAAGGCAATTCAAGCACTTTCTCTCCATGCTAAAAGAACTCTCCATCAGCATCCCTCTCGTTGAGGCGTTAGAGAAGATGTCTGGGTATACAATGTACATGAAGGACCTAGTTACGAAGAAGTGCACTCTGAGTCGGGAGCTCTCCCAAGAGCTTCAACATTGCAGTGTAATTACTGAAGGTCCTTGGTCCAAAAGCGAGAAGATCCTGATGCTTTTACTATACCCCTCACCATTGGAGATGTGGAGTTCCGAAGGGTAGTATGTGATCTAGGTACCAACATTAATCAAAGTCTCTTGCGGTCTTCAAGAAGTTAGGATTGGGAGCCCCTACTTCGACAAGCATGCGGTTGTTGATGGCTGACCGTACGGTGAAAAAGCCTGTGGGATACCCTATGATGTGCTTGTCAATGTTGAAAAGTTCATATTCCCCTTAGACTTTGTGATCCTAGATTGCGAAGTCAACTTCGACGTCCCAATAATCTTAGGAAGACCATTCCTAGCTACTGCTCGAGCACTGGTGGATATGGAAGCCGGTCAACTCAGGTTTAGATTGAAAAATGAAGAAGTTGTTTTCAACATATTTTAGTCTATGAATAGGCTAGTTGATTTGAAGAATAAGGTGCGACACTTGGTAAAGTTTGAGCAACCAAGTTATCCATGTCATGCTGAAACAATAAATTAGGCGCTACTTGGGACAACCCAATGTTTTTGATGTAATAGTTATAGTTATAGCTTTATTTTTAGTATATGGATGTTAGGTAGTTTATTTTCTTGTATTTTTATTGTAATCTTGGACTTTGGGCTAGTTGCATATTGGGTAACACTGTGTTCTGTGAATAATGTGTTGGTACATGGCTAAGTCAGCTATTCCTGGTTGAAAAGCGCCTAAGGAAGTGCCTCTACAAGTAGTTCTACGGGCCGTACATCACACTTCGACCCATACACCATATAATAGACACTTCCAGTGAGCAAAACATTGTGCACTTCTGCCACAAGACAACTTTACAGCCCATAGAAACAACTATGGGTCGTGAATAGGCTTGTGGACCCAAGGTAAGTTTTCTAAATTTTTGAGTAAGTGTTGGGGTCTCTTCGACCAACTTATGAGTCGTACTTAATTCTACAACTCATAGAGTAGTTCATGAAACCCAGTCCTTAAAACTAGGGTCTGGATATTCTACAAAACCATGATTTATGGGCCGCGAAACACTCTACAACCCGTAATCGGGGTTTCGTAGAGTCCAGGGCCATCAATTTTTTACTAACCCAATCAAACTATAAATGTTGGGGTCAAAATATTTTGGCCCCATTTCAGCCCTAATTTACAAAACCCACCTGGCCAAGCCGCACACCTAAACTTTTCGACCATCTACGGGAACATCACCACCACTCTCCACTGAACTTTTCCATCAACATAGGGTTTTCAGTGTCTTCTTACCTCCTTCAAATTCTACAATCTAATCAGTCAATTTGGTAAGTTTTCAGTCCTTGAAACACCATTAATTTACCATTTATTATATGGTTGAGTTGAACAATCGTGTTGGCTATGGTTGGTTTAGACACGAAATCATGTGTGCAAATTTATATGATTGTTTATTAAATTGTGGTTGCCCATTCTTGAAGCATGTGTTTAGGACCGTATTTTAGTTGAGTGTCCTTTATCTATGATTGAATGATGTGTTTTGGCGCCCATGTAATCACTCACCATTTGAATTGATTTTATTATATGTTTGATTTCTGGTGAGTGATTACATGGGTCCGTGTTTTTATTGTTAATTTGTTCAAATGGGGTCGGAAGGGTTGAAAAACCATGCTCTATTCTTTTCGATATGGTTGATATGCTAATCATTGTGCTAGGGTGTTAGTTGTGGTGTTATGAATCATGTGGGTGTGTAAGTATTGCTTTCATTCTTGTAGAGTAGGTTGAAAAAATTGTATGGGGTCCGTATTGATGAACTTAGAAACTCATGTGACTGAGTTTTCTGGTATATGAGTGGCATTTACGACCCGTGGAACATTCCATAAGTGGTAATTTTCCCTCGTATAAGATACCAGAAACCTGAAGTTTCTGAGTACCCATCAGATGAGACCTTCTATGAGTCGTGGAACACTTTATTGCTCGTAGAAAAGTCTCATCGATCCCTACCTGAAATAAATTCAGGCACTGGAATCATCTATGACTCAGTCCACAACTTGTAAAACCTTCTATGAGTTGTACTTGGTCTTATAAATGCCTTTCTAGTAAACAAAAATTTGTGAACACTATTTTATGAGAGCCTTATACGGCTGGTAGTTTTCACTACAACCTGTAGAGGTGCTTTTGTAAACGCTTTTACAACTAAGTCTAAGTTGTTTTTGCATTTCATTTTGTGATCTATTGGGGCAAACCAAAGTGCATAAATGTCTATGTTTCAGGTACCATGGCCCTGAAAAAAAAGATGTGAGGAAATTAAGGCCATGCAGAGGAGGCTCATGGATGAGTAGACCCCCACCCAGAGTGGATCACTAGAGGAGCTCAGTGTCTGACCTAGCCAGGAGTCTAACAGACCATAGACGAGGGCTGCAACTAGAGTTTGGGAGACCTAGGCTCTTGTCATTCGTACTCCCAAGTCTGATGAGTGAGACCATGACAATAGCAACTCTATTCAGATGACTTCGTCCGAAGAGGAGGCCCTCTCATAGTTAGGCTCCAGCGATGGGTCGGAGACAGAGTCTTTTGATATACCGCGGGCATCACCATCTCTACAAGACGCTCTTACCAATTGGTGATGTATCATGAGTATGCGGGACATCTATACAAAGGAAGTGCAGACTATAGTGCGGGGCAATCCAACCCGTTCCACTTATTTGGATCCCCGGGTTATCTTATTCAGCCTAGATAGTGTCCTTGGTCTCCAGGACACTTGATCAGATATGGGCTCCAGTGGTTGACCAAATCGTTTGGGAGGTACTACCTGACCATGGTGAGGGAATTCTATGCATCCTATGCAACCACCATTCAGAGTACTCTTCCCAAGGGAAGCAACCCCTCACTCAGCCCAGACTGAAGCAGACCAAAGTGTGGGGTCGGCAGGTGGATATCTCGGAGACCATCATCCACCGTATGCTATTGGGCCAAAGTTCCATGCACTCAGAACTACAACTGAGTTTAACCATAGGGTGGGGCAGACCAGTGACTTGACCCTAATGAGAGATGCAGACCGTAGAGCCGGCTTGATAAGATGGGTGGCCGATTTGATTGTTGAGCAAGGTCGGAATCCTGCATGGGTAGCCACTTACTCGGAGCCTATTTTTAAGGTCTCTTAGTTTTCTTGCCAAATGTTGGTAGGTACTTGTCAGATTACACATTTAGCCAACACTTGTTAATAATACTTTGACGTCGGAGTGTGCAGTGCTAGTTGCCAGAATCTTAGCTAGCTATGAGATAGATTGGGCTCGGCTCATCACTGAGAAGATCCATGACGCCACCCTGAAGAGGTCCACCACCATCCTCTTTCCATGCTTGATCTACAGACTCCGTGTAGAGTCAAGGGTGGAGAGTCTGCACCAACTGGACTTACTGATTAAGGTCCAACGTACTTTGGATGTCAGACTGATAAAGGTTGAGAAGAACTTGGTAGCACTCCAACGAATACTGCATCAGCAGGCCCCAGGCTAGAGATGTTTTCCCTAATGCCACCGCCTGAGGTTCCACCCACCACCGCTGCTGCTGCCACAGAGGAGAGGCCTCTACAGATCAAGGCAGATGAGGATAAGGGGCCCACTACTACTTCTGCACGATAGGCCACTTTATCATAGACCGCACCTGCGCATGGTTTACTTGTACACGGTATCTATACAGGTCATGGCGCAGAGATTATCATATGCTGAGTCGTAGTTGACTTAGCTAGTTCAACATATTAGGCTTTGGGTCTGCCAGGCAATTCTAGAGTCAGAGGGCTGCATGCAAGCATACACAGTCACTACTATTCAGGACCATCTTTCCATCGTGGATGCTCGCATTGATGCCTTCGAGATGAGGGTCCAGCAGAGCCTGAGTTTGGCTTGGCCAGTAGATATGACAGCCATCCAGATGGAGATCCAGCGATTCTGGGGTGACATGACAGTAGAACTGGTAGCACCGATGACACTACTAGAGACCACACTCCTGGTGTTTATGGTAGATCTATTCGCTCCTAAGGAGCACACACAGTCTTGCCATGAGAAGAGGTCCCACACTAATGATGATCCAGATGCCATATAACTACGTGTGGGGCTGACTGAGCAGGAGGAGCTCGAGCTTGTCTTGAGGGAGTCAAGATAGGAGGAGGAGCAACGACATGCTCGACAACTCAAGAGGGTGTGGGGTGATGGACCCTCCGGATAGGGTACTGCTACTGAGGAGGCCACTGTGTAGGTGGAGGGCGGTCATACTCAGCCATAGACTGGCACTTAGGCGTGCAGGTATGGTTTTTGTGCTTTTTTTTTTTGTGAAAAATGATACCCACCAAATTTTGATTAGTTAGTCTAGATAGCAACCATACATGTTTAAGTGTGTTGAAAATACTTGTTCCGATAAGTAAGGATAAATTGAGATAAAAAGCATAATCTGAGTCTTTTGTTGATGATGTAATCAGTGCCATGTGAGTGTGAGCTTAATTCAGTAAATTCATGTGTTGTGTGCTATTTCAGAACTAGTTACTCTAAGTTAGACTGTAAATTAATGTGATTAGGAGAGGATCTTAGGCTATTGTTCTTAAAAGCCCACTTAGCCTAAATAACCAACCAAATTTGCAGAATATCCCTTGATCTTAATGTTTGAGCTTGACATGTACCTATTATTTGTAAAAACCTAAGTGACCTAGCCTTATTAGTTGTAAAATCGTGAAATTGGCCCTGGTCCTTCCTTGAACATTATACACCTTGGCTGAGACAAAAAGCCTAAGTTGAGGGTGGCTACCATTCTAAGGACTGATAATGTGCACCTCAACTCAAGCCAAAAGCCTAAGTTTAGGTGGCTACAGTAAAGGTGAAACACAATGAGTGGGAAAATTAGTGATACATGGAAAAAGGAGAAACATCATGTACTAAATGCAAGAAAAATAAGTGAGGCCTTAGTTATGAGCTAAAAGAAAAAATTAAGTGTAAAATCTTGAAAAATTAAAAGGAAAGCTTGAAATAGGAGAAAAGGGAGAATGAAATGAAAGTAAAAAGTGTTGGTGGGGCAAAAGTATTGAAAAACGTGGTATCAAGGAGGGTTGTTAGTCACTATGTTCCCAAAAATATCATACCAAAGGCCCCTAAGCCTACATGACAACCCATAAAGTCTTAAAGTGATCCTAGTCAAAGTAATCGAAGGTCTTAGTCATGAGTATAGTGAAAGCCTATGGTATTGGCCATGATACATAAATATCATTTGAAAGGGTGAGTGATATTGCTTATTCCCAAGAGTATACACAAAAACATCATTGATCGTGAGATATGGGCCTTCTTTATGTGAGGGCACTTGCATTGCATTGATTAGCATTAGACTTATTCAGTTACTATGGACTGTTGATAGTACCTCAGTTGGCATAGTTGTATTGTCGCATGTATTAGTCTCTATTGGTTTGCTGGATAGCTATCTGATTATGTTTTGAAAAGTAGTGTGGGATTGTGCTTAAGTTTGATATAATGTATGCCATTAGGTTTAGGTTTGTATGTTACTGTACTTTTTATATAGATTGAGTCTGTCGCTTGAGGACAAGCAACAATTTTAAGTTGAGGTTGTTGATGTGCTGTCAAAATGCAACACTTTTGATACTTAAAACTTGGAATTTTGTATATTCTCAATGCGATGTTAGTGGATTTTTTGTGTTTTTATGTTTGGCTTGCAGGATTTCAGGGTTGGCATTAATTTGCGAAGAATATGCAAAATTTGCTGATTTTGAGGATGTACCAGGGCTTTTATGGGCCACAAAGCATTCTATGGGCCGTAAATGGGGTTTCGTGAACAATTCCAGCAAGGTGCTGATTTTCTAAAGTTTGTTCTATCAACATTCCATACGGGTCGTGGAACAGTTTACAAGTCATCGATCAATCTCATGCCCTGAGGATCAGAGAAGGACTTTCTGAAGTTTTATCAGACGAAACCCCCTACGGGCCATAGAACCTTTTACGGGCCATAAAGGGGTGTTGTAGAAGTCAAGTCCAGATTTGCAGCAACAAAGTATGAAAGCCTGATTATGGGCCTGGAACACAATATGGGTCGTAAAGTAGCTCATGAGGCGTGTCAACTCAGTTATCCTATTTTGTTTAGGACATGTATTTTAAACATTATAAATAGGTTTTTAGGCTACTTATCTTAGAGAGTTCTGATAATTGACAGAAAAATAGTTAGATTGAGTAGAGAAAAATATTGGAGAGTTTTGAGAAACACTTGTACTCTTTGATTTCATCTTCTAATTATAATCTTGTGATTCTCATTAAATCTTGGATTTACTTGTGCCTCATTCAATTGTGTAAGTGCTCAATTATATTATTCAATTTCATAAGTCTTTTATCTACACAAATCATAAGTACCTAAATCCACAACTAGGGTTATGGGAACCATGAAGAACTAAGACTGTAAAACCTGATAATTTATAGTTCTTGAAAAGTGTGCTTGCATTTTATAAATTTAACTCTCTTTCTTTTGCATGTTTTTAGTGGTGGACAGCATTAGAACCCGCCTAGTGTTACTGACTGGACCAAGGTTTTAATGAATAGGAAAAAAGATTAATTATCAGGATTCAATTGATGTGTTCTCGTCTAATCAACCGAACTGGGCCAAGGGGAGGTTGTATTAGGACAATAGGTAAGGCTTAATAATGTCACACAGTGGAGATGGGCCAAGTCATGTAGTTAAATTCATCTCTCGCCAGGGCCAAAGGGTTTGGTGAAGTTAACTTACCAACCTGCGTACAACACATTAGAAAAGAAATAGGTTATTTTGTGATACTGAGTTAGGAAATCATGGAGAAAAATAATGTAACACCCCACACCTTACAATACTAGTACTATACAAATGAAACATGACACGGTTTGGTTAAATTAACGCTAATTTTTTAAAGTTTTTGAATCTCGTGTTAATGGGCTATATGTGCATCTAACGCTTAAGAGGGTCAAGTGCATACATGTTTTGTATCGAATTAAGGAGATTACGATCTTAAATGAAGTAAGAGGATTGAGGTGCTTATAGGTCTTAGTAAGCTAGCAGGTGAGTCACCTACTTGCTTAGTTTAAATTTTGCTAGCTAAACGGAGACGAGGCTCAACGTCAAATTTGCCCAAGTCCGATTATGAATATAGTCCGTGTTAAGGGTGTACACTTGGCCCATGTTTTAGCATCACACATGGACTATATTTTCAGCCCAAGAAGGATATTCAAAAGGGCCCAAAGACATTACAACCCACTTAACCATTTGGGCCCAAAACTAACTAAGAGAAAGTTGGAAAATAGGCAGACCAAGCCAATCAACTTGGAGACCCATTTAGGCCCAAGTATAAGGGCCAAGTTGCTGCATAAGTAGCTTATTAATATGTGGTAAAAGTTGGTCAAAAGCTCAAGAGTAAGTCGGCCAATAGATCCTTTATAAAGGACTCAAAACAGCACACTAAATTCATTTCAACTTTGACAAGAAAAAATCTGTTTTCTTAGTTATTCTTTGCTCTCTTTCAAAGGGGTGAAAGACAAGCTCTCATAACCTTGCAAGGATTCTTAAACAATATCTAAACCTTGATTTTAAAGGTAAGTAAGTCTACTTATGCACCTAGTATTGGTTTTTTATCAAAACCAAAGGAACAAGCTAATCATATATATGTTGGAAATTTTGGACAACATGTATCCCAAGGATTCTTGTACACTTTTCTTGTTAATTCAGAGTTTTTTATCTTATTGGTTGGTTGTATTATGAAGTAATACTTATGTATTTAACAAAAGTTGGTTTTATAGTAATGTAACAAGGCTGATTCACCACTTTTACAGTCCACAAAAGTGAGTCCTTATGTGATATCGCAATTGTGTGCTTAGTATGAACTTGTGGGTTGTTGGATGGAAGGCTATTATCTCACGTCCTTAATGACTAATTTGTTACTGTTCTGAGACTTGTTCAAGGATGTTTTTATATGTAAATTTTGCTGGAACAGTTTGGTTAGAATTGGAATAGGTATGGAGTTATCGACGTCGAAATGTAGCGAAGGGACGTAACGTTATGCTGTCCATTTTTAGGTTGTGTAGAATTGTTATGCGTTGTGCTTTGTGGGCTGTTGTAAGACTGTTGTGGCACTAAACCAGGATGCACATGATGTGTAAATGAAAATATGTATTAGAAAACAATTAGGGGCAGAAAAGTTGAAGGAATACGCTCGGGTTTATCAATACCTGCTTGCTATTCGTGTATTGTTTTGTTATGTGATTGGGCTGCCAAGGTCTGTCATTGGCCATTAATGCTAGCTTTATCACCTACTATGTTGTAGATAAATACATGGAGGAAGGGAAGGTTATCTCTAAGTAGTAACGAGGTCATACAACGAGGTATGTAAGGCTACTTGATTACGTATTGTTTGGCATGAAGCATAGATCCTTCCTTGGCATATAAAGGCACCTACCAACTCCGACACAACTATTAACTGTGTCTACACTCTTGTACATGTTCATATGCTTCCATACGTAGTTACCTTCAAATCTTCATACATTCTTGCATACCAAGTTACATTTGTTTTTGTTACTACATAAAGTCCATGAGTTGTTCCATTTCATAAGCATTTCATTATGTGTGTAACGTACTCTTTTCATTGTCATATTGTCTTGTATGATTATCTACATTTCCCATGCTACATATATAGTCCTACAGCTCCAATATTGTGACTACCAAAAGAACCATCTCAAAGGTAATTAAAAGGCAAAGTATATTGTTTATTGATGGGTGGTAGCCCGAGGGGTAGAAGCATCACCTAGCCAGGGACGATCCTATCATGGGTGGTAGCCCGAGGGGTTAAGGAAGAATCTAGCCAGGGAAGATCCCGATACAATTTACCACTAATCAGTTGGTCATTTGTACTATAGCTGTGCACAGATTATACAAAAAAGGTAAAGTAACATAAAGAACATAAAGTACATGATTCCAAAGTATAACCAATGGTGGTCTCTAATCTTGTACCAGTGCATGGTCTCAGTTGAGCTATTACTTCACATACAGTATATCATGCCTTAAATATTTAGTACATTATCTCATACTGACGTCCTTTATGGGGAAACTGCATTTCATGCTGCAGGTACTGGTGCTAGTAGATCTCCTCAGTAGGAGTACAGGACATCCAGTTGTTGATACCAAGCTCCAGGTTGCTTCGGGGCTTTGTGGGTGTCTAGAGATTATATGTTTACATTGTACAATTAGTTGAGGTAGGGCCTGTCTCGACCCTTGTCAGATACTTTCTTTATCTAGAGTCCTTGTAGACTATGTAAATTGAAGTGTGGTCATGTCTAGTACTTCAAACACCGTGGCCCTAACGACCTAGTCATATGCATTTCCTTTATTCTTGTTATCACTGTCTATCTTCCTAAAGGCATGTCAAATGTAGAAATCTCTTATAATATGTATAGAAAGCGCATAGACACAGGTTGGTTCTCCCGAGCCTTATCGGCAATGGGTGCCATTCCGCCCTAACAGGACTTTGGGGCGTGACAGAAGTGGTATCAGAGCGGGTCATCCTAGGGAGTCTACAAAGCCGTGTCTATGTAGAATCTTGTTTATCAATGTGTTGTGCACCACATTTATAAGCAGGTGGCTAAGTGGCATTTAAGAGTTGTTACTTGCTGTTCATTCTTTAGATCGTGCCATAGAGCTAAGTGTAATAAGTGCATTGTGTCTAATTGTAAATTGTTTTGTACAGCAAGTATGCCAGAAGCAAGGCAGAACAAAGGTAAAGGGATGGGAGTAGAAGTAGTGGTTGGTATACCCTGCTAGGTGAGACGACTAGATGAGGTTCGAGAGGAGTCTTCGTCACAGACATCTCCAACTCCTCCAGTTCCCGATGAACCCGAGAGTAGTGAAATTCCCCCAGAACCACCTATTGATGCTACCGTGCAGGATCTGAGAAATGCAATCCAACTATTGACTCGTATAGTTGCTGGCCAAGGTCAAAGGCAGGAAGGTCCAGTTATGGGTACAGGTGGTACAAATAGGGCAGCTGGTACAAGGATACGTGATTTTCTTAATTTGGACCCTCCATCCTTCACTGGGTCAGATCCTAATGAAGACCTCCAAGATTTTATTGATCAGATCTAGTGCACTTTAGATGTTATGCACGTGAGTGGTATAGAAGCTGTCGAGTTAGCTACATATAGGCTGAAGGGTGTGGCTATATTGTGGTATGAAGCTTGGAAGTAATCTAAGGGTATAGATGCACCTCCAACTACCTAGAAAGAGTTCAGAGAGGCATTTCTTGACCATTATTTGCCATTAGAGATCCGAGAGGCCTGTGCAGATCACTTCCTGAATCTTCACCAAGGGAATATGAGTGTGAGGGAGTATAGCCTCCAATTTAATTCCTTGGCAAGGTATGCTCCTAATGTAGTTGCTACAATGGCAGATAGAGTTCATCGATATGTAGATAAGTTGGATACGTAGCTGGTCAGAGACTGTACCATTGCTTCCTTGAACAAAGATATGGACATAGCAAGAATGCAGGCTTTTGCACAAAAATTGGAGGACCAGAGGCAGAGGAGAAGGACACAAAAGTTGGAGAGGGGGCAGGCCAAAAGAGCCAGATCTACAGGGCAGTTTACACCACCCCAAGGTGAGCTTAGGCCTCGGTTTTCTAATAGACCGCCTTGGCCATCATCCTCTTAATCTGCAGCCAGTGCTCCACCACAATTTCAAGGGTCCCGAAGTAATCAGTTTAGTTAATGAGGTGAGGTACAAGGTATACGGACAACAGGATATCGGTAGGCCAAGCAATGACTCCTAGGCAGTCTTGTAAACAGTGTAGAAGGAGTCATCCGAGTACATGTCATGTTGGGATAGATGTTTGTTTTTTGTGCGCTGCGCCAGGGTACATGATGAGAGAGTGCCTGAGGAGATGTATGGGTGGTATAGCACAATCTACTAGGTCAGCTGTTGCATCATCATCATCAGTTCCTCCATCAGGTAGGGGTCAACAAGCTCCTATAGGTCGTGGTAGAGGTGTTAGAGGGTCAGCTAGCTCTAGCAGAGTCCAGAATCGCACTTATGCACTGGAGAGCCGGCAGAATTTGGAATCTTCACCTGATGTGGTCACAAGTACATTGTCCCTATTTTCACATAATGTATATGCATTAATTGACCCTGGTTCTACACTGTCATATATCAATCCACTCATTGATGGGAAGCTTAAGAGAACACCCAAACTATTGAACAAATGATTTGAAGTGTCTACACGAACCGGTGAATCTATTATGGCTAGAAGGGTTTATTCTGACTGTGTAGTAACTGTTTGTGACCGTGACACATTGGCTGACCTTATTGAGCTAGAAATGGTGGAATTTGATGTTA
>JAPFFP010079628.1:0-22646 GCA_026153255.1 Solanum medicagineum | reverse complement strand
CCGGTGACCAAGTTGATCACCATCCTCCTCCACATGGCTAGTTCAGTGCCATTCAAGCTAGTTGGTAAGTCCTTCGCCGTGCTATAGAAGTTAAGGTAAGGCTTTCCCCTAATAAATGTTCTTTGCTATGCTAGATCATGCCTATCCTAACAGGAGGAAGAGCTCATACACCCGAGGAACAACTGGCTCATGAAGAGTTCCGAGATGTTATTACTATGCTAGCTCAAGTTATGACTGATCAAATCAACAAAGGGGCTCAAGCCCCTCATGCTCCTACTCTGGCATCTAGGGTAAGGGATTTCATGAGGATGAACCCACCGGAGTTTTATGGGTCTAAAGTGGATGAGGAACCTCAAGAATTTATTAATGAGGTGTACAAAGTGTTGTCTATCATGGGTGTTAGATCAGAGGGGAAAGCGGAGTTGGCGGCCTACCAACTCAAAGGGGTGGTCCAAATATGGTTTACTCAATGGAAGGAGGAGAAGGGGAACAACAATGTGATCTTTTGGGAGGAGTTTAAGGCATCATTTCTCAACCGATTCTTCCCTCTTGAGCTAAGGGTGGCCAAAATGATGGAGCTCATTGAAACGACCCTAAAAAGTGTCCAAAAATATGCCTCAGAATACCCAAAATTTATATTCCATATATCTCAAAATTTGTTTGCTATTTCGCAAAATCTGACTTCGAATTCTTGTTCAGGGGGTCCAAATTAGGGGGAAAAGGGTCTAACCCCAATTTAAGAGCAAAGATTTAACAATTACGGAATTTCAAGGATGCAAATTCTAGTGGGATTTTCGTGTCGCCTCCACGACGCGCCCCTATGTTATTTTGGACACTGTTTTTTAGCTTTGGTCCAAGACTTCAAGTCTTGGGCCTAAAAGTTCCCATACGTGTTTTTATCTATACTTAGCCAAATTTCACCCTCATACTACCCTAAACATTTTCCAATACTCACTCAAACACTTAGTCATATTATCACTCCCCAAACTCAAGTTCCAAACCCTCATCACAAGCTAAGGTTCTCCTTCAAGGTTCTTCTTCAAGCTTCAAGTCTCCATCTCCAATCTTCACCAAGTTCATCTAAAAGCTAAGGTATGTGGGTTTCTTTTATGGGTTTCTTTAACCCATGATACCCAAGCCTCCTTTTACTAATGTTGCATAATTTAAAGTTAATTTTAGCATGATTTGAGCCCTAAATCTTAGATCTAATGTTGGTTTTGATGAGGGGTTTTGATGTGAATGTCTTGGAGGTATTGTAAGGTGTTGATTGATGGTTTTACAACAGATTTTCTTGGATGATTTCATTTTTAAATTGCATGGTCTTTTACCCCCTTTACACACCCCCAAATGTTTGATAAAATGTCCGGCTAGGGTTTCTTGTGGAAATAAAGGTCCAAAGCATGAGATATGATATGAATGACTATATGATGATAAAATGAGCTTATGTACATAATATATTCTATACAAAGTGTTGCATTAGACCATACCTGATCGGGGGGACAAGAGCCCAGGTAACCCTGTTAGGGGTTTATACTCATCAACCATGCGAGGGGTTTATACTTCGTCACCGTGTTGGTAAGGTGTGATTAACATCAACCATGTGATGGATTTATACCACACAACAACCAAGGGGTTTATACCTTTAATAGCTAGCTTGGTCTCTTCTTCATATATGATATCCTATGTGAGCATGATTTACTTAAGCATGTTTTACTTAGGCATTAAACATGCATGCCATATTGCTATATTATGTCTATTGCTTAATATGATGCATACTGATTATGATGCTTACTTATTGTTGCATTACATCCTACATACTTAGTACATTCAAACGTACTAACACATACTCTATGCCTACATGATGTTACCATGTAGGAACCGGTGCCCAAGTTGATCATTCTCCTCCACATAGCTAGTTCGGTGCTATTAAAGCTAGTTGGTGAGTGCTCCACTTCGGGGATTGTTGATAGTCACGTTCCAATAAGAAAGTGATCGGTATCAATAATTAACCTAACGGAGGTTAAGGTCGAATCTACAAGGAACACAGGGGTTGACTATGAGATTTCATTACTAATCACTCCTAGTATCTATAACTACAAACTCTAAATGGGGCAAGGGTTGTTGTGATTCAAACACAACTTAAAAATGAGCACTACTTAAAATTTGGGAAACACTCAATTTCGGGAACAACTTGGGAATTGTGTTCCCCATGGTTCATTACCTCAATTACCCTAGATAACATAACTACGATTCGTGAATCGTATGTAGGATGGTAACTTAAGTTCTTCCAGCCCTCTTGTGAAGGTAAAGGTCGAATTTCACCATGGCGCTTGGTTGACTAATATGGCATGCCAACTAACCGTTACCTATTCTTCGAGTCAACCTCTCCTTCGTCAGGTTTGGTCGATTAGACGGGAACACATCAACTGAATCCTGTCATCTACTCCCCTTTTCCTATTCATCACTACCTTGGTCGGTATCGCGATAGTAGAGGGTTTGGTGTTGGCCACCACTAAACAACATTAATCATGAAGGGAAATAGATAATACATGCAAAACCCCAATCATAAATATGCACAATACCTAGGTCATCTCAAGTTAACTACCCATGATTCCCACAACCCCAAGTTGAGGGTGCTTATCTACTATTGGCAAGATAAAACACACAAAAATGCAAATAATAAAGATAGTTAAGAGTTTCACCAATAACAATGGAGGAAATAGGCACCACAAGTTGCAAACCCACAAGCTTGATTGATCAATAATGAGTACAAGACAAGATTTGTAATTCCTAAAATGAGTTTTCGAAGAAAGAACAATAAACTACTCTAAAACCTAAGAAAAGCTTCAAAAATATAATAGAGTAGTGTCTACTAGTCGAACTTCCTAAAAAAATCCTAGCTTAAACTATCTATAGTATTTACAAAACAACTCTTGAAATTATGTAGCAAAGACAGCTGACATCTCAGAATTTTCACAGTTACAACTCGTAGGTGGACCTACGAGTCACATTCGGGGTCTCGTATCAAGATCTTGGCATCTTAGACTGAACTAGTATGACCCATAGGTATGAGTCATTTCTTGAGCTATGACTTGTATGTTGGTCTCGTAGTCTTGGTCTTCAGTTTTTGGTCCAACATTTTGGCCCTCTGATTCTTGCTACGAGTATGCCTGTACGAGTCGTAGTATGTCTTACGACTTGTAAGATGGGCTCGTAGGGGTGACCTTCACTTGGCAAATTTCTGATTTTTGGTCTCTGATTCTTGCCACGACACAACCTAACTTCTAGTGTGACCTACGACTCGTAGGTAGGCTCGTATGGCCTATGCTTCGGCAAAATCTGCAACTTTTCTTCAAAATCATGCCAACCTAACTTTTCTGCAAGATTAACATAAAAACACATCAAAACACTAGAAAGTTTCTTTAAGAACTTACAAAATCCCTTGTTTCAGGCACCAAATCTTTTGTAATTTTACAGCACATCAACACCCTCAACTTAGAATTGTTACTTGTCCTTAAGCGACGACTCAATCTATGCAGACAAAGAGAAATACATAGTAGCTATATCAATGGCATATACAATAGCTAATTTGGTTCAGGTATCCAACTACTACTTTCAAAATAGTGTTGCAAAGTTATTAAGCAAACAAGAACATCACGAGAGACCTGACAATCCAACTATGACAAGCTAACGTGCATCAACCATCCACAATTACTGGTGTAGTCATATGCTACTCAAGTAGTACAAATGCCCTCAATGGAAAGAAGTCCCTTATACACACTCAAAAGCATTTAGAATTCAAGGGTTGGGGAATCATTCTCACGCTCACAATTGAAATTCAATGCATGCTGACTAACACCATAGGCTTGCCTCTATACTCATTTCTAGCTTGGTGATAGAGTAGAGTTAGATCACTTTAGGACTTATAGGTTTCTAGCATAGGCTCAAAGTGGTTTGATGTGGCATTTTGGGCAAGTAGTGACTAAAAGCTATCCTTGAATCATGTTTACCAACACTTTTTGATTTCATAATCCAATCCTTTTTTCATTAATCCACCCTTGTTCTCTTGCTTTGAACTTTTTTCGAGAGCTTTCTTTCTCTTTTTCAGCTATGCCTTGATTTCAAACTCGTTTTTGCTACTTTTTCTCAATTAAAGGAACTTTTTCTTCTTTTCCTTCACTCATTTCATGCTTTTTCATTTCTTTCTTGATTTCCCAACTATCCACCTTATCACTTTTACTTTACCAAAATAAGGGTCACCCTAAACATAGGCTTTTAGCCTCAGGTGAAGTACACAATATCTATGCCTCAAACCAGGACCAGTAACTACAGCCACCTTAAAATTAGGCCTTTGGCATCAATCAAGGTTTACATGTTCAAGGATAGACCAAAGCCAATATCAAAGTATTTCATCAGACAAGGTTAAGCTAGCAAGGTATCAAGAAAGAATGAGTACATGATAAGCTCAAAAATTTGGAAAAAGAGATTCTCTCACTTAACTGTGGGTTATTTTTAGTCTAAAAGTGGTTTCGCTCAAAGAACAAAGGCCTAAGATCCTTTCCATATCCACCACATCACCAAACTAACTTTAGGGCAACAAGGAAAGTTCTGAGTCCAGACAAGATGCGTGAATGCAGCGAAATAAGCTCTCATACACATTACAATTGCATCCACAATCTAGTATAGACTTACAGGTCATGCTTTCAGCCTTAGCTTACCTTTGCAATATCAAAATAAACATTGTCAGATACTCAAAAATGTATGAATGCATCAATACTCCCAACCTCAAAAATTTTGAGGAGTTACCCAATTTTTGATCAAAACATTGAAAACAACTCTAAAGTTTATTTATATGCCAATAAATAACACTACTATGAATTTACCCATTATCTACACTACCTAAACATGCCAATTCAACAGGAAAATAAACATCCACAAGGAAAAAGAAGCACCGCAAGAAAACTTTGGGATCAAAAATAGGGAAAGTTATGGACCTGAGGCTACTCAGACTTTACCTTGATCCATAACTTCCACCACCCCACCAAAGATGATACTTTGTCCTCAAAGTAAAGACAAAAACAATAACAAAACACCATAACATAGAAATATATACATTTCTTTAAAAGCCCAAAAATAAACATCCAAAGTAGAAGTAAAAATAACATCCACGCTAACATATTTATAACACAACCAAAAACCAATAGAATAACAAAATTGTCTAAAAAGAGAACAAAGTATCCAAAATGTCAAGATAATAACTGGGTTAAAAGAAGTCAAACATCTTGGTGCATTAAGCACCGATCAATGGCTGATCTGTGGAGTCCTGGGGCTAACTCTCCTGCTCTGTTACAGTGCCGGAAGTACCCTCTCCAGGTGGGGTGTGCTGTGCTCGGTCTCTCTGAATAGCCACCAATAAAAGAGACTCCTGCACCACCTCCTCAGGTATGGGATCCTCCTCTTGCCTCTGCTTCTTTGGGGTCGGGTTTGGGTCGTCGTGCTCTAGAGACCTCTTCGCACAGTTGTCCGGACAATCGGTGAGCCAATCAAATGCCTTATCATCTACCGGTGCTACCTATGGGAATGGAACAGGAGTTGCCAACATCTGTAATAAGTCGGCCTTGAAAACTCCTCAGTAACCGCACTTGCATCGGCTAGCCTAGCTCCATCAAGCCTCTTCTAGACTCTAACCTCGAATGCATCGACCAGTGCATTAACCGCTCGGACTCTATCATCAACTAACTCTAGGGAAAATGCCTTCATCCTCTCCTCAGAGTCCCGAAAAGACTGATCATTCAACATTCAGACCCTTACTAACAACTCCCGAAGCCTCCCCTCTGCTACAGTAACCCTACGTAATAGAGCCTGAAATGCAACAATAGAGAAAAGAGGGTCAACCTGTAAAGAAGGAGTTGTTGGTGCTGGAGTGCTAGATGAAAGTGTCGACTCGATCTCAACTGTAGGTGTAGGCTCTGTAGTAGCCGAAATAGTGCCAGTAGTAGCTGGCAGTGAGCCCGCAATCTAAGGCTCTATCGGGAATGGCTCTGGGATAACTAGAGGAGCTGCTCATGGTAAGGACACCAGATTCTCATCAGCCTTGATTAGGCTGGATCTATAGCACATGTAGCCTCAACATGAGGGTCCCGGTGAGGATTAATGGGAGTACCTGTTGCACTGCATAATCGATGGATAAGAACTGGAAACAGAAGTGAGGTGCTCGTCCGAGATGCACCTTCATGAATCTTCTCCAAAATGATCTGGGCCCAATCTATAGCATAGCTAGCTAGGATGCTGGCCAACAATACTGCACTCTCAAGGGTGATCACATTATCCATGAAGGTTGGCCTAATATGCCAACAGATAATGGACCACCAAAACTTGGCCTGAGATGATAGGTATGCTTTAACTATGGGATCTGCGTGGTTTGTGACCCACGTTGGCTCTACACCTTCCTCGCAGATTTGACTAGAGATCCACCATAGCAACTCTATCTTGGACTCGGCATCTTTCCCAGTCACTGCTCTCCTCATTTTATCAATACAGCTATCTTACTCTGCGGTGGACTGAGGCACTCTATAATTGGGCCCAAACTGCACTCATCTGATAGTCTCCTCCGAGATGTCCACTCTCCTCCCCCGTACTGTCACCATCCGCAGCCAAGGCTGCTCGATTGGCCTTTTATTCTTTGGCAACCCCTGGGTGGCATAGAACTCACGGACTACGTAAGGGGCACATTTGCCCAACTTCTATGTGGTCCAACGTAGCCGCGCTCATCCAACCCAACATCCAATCCGGGAACTCGATCTAGACCGGAGGTATTCAACCGGGACTCCTCATGAAATTGGTAAACCGGCTTGCCTTGCCCTTTTGGTTCCAACCCCTGATCATATATTTCCTTCATTCCAAGGACACACCATCTACAATCGGCTAGTGGGACTGGACCTCCTCCTGCTGGGTTTGGGAGGTGCTTTTTGACTCAGACTCGGAGCTGGAATGTGAGGGGCTCATCTGTGGCAAGCTACTATCTTACCCGTCCCCATGGCCCTATTGTTCCTCCTCTTCAGACTAGGAGGAACTACTCACTTCCATGGGCGTCTATGCTGTAAGTGCCCGAGTCTGAGGTCTATTGACCTTCGGGTCTAGCCTGACTCTATGGACTTCCAAAGAGCCCTCAGATTGCTCGATATCAGAGGATTCATCTCACAACCTCCATTGAAGAGGTTGAATAGCCTGTTTTTCTTTTGGAGGCATTTTATCTACAAACAACCCATAAAGCAAACTGTTAATCCCGGATGTTTGATTCACTGAAATACAAAGCAAACAACAGGAAACAAAAACAAATAAAAGTTAACTATGCATTGATGCAACTGCAGATGTGAAGGTACGAATGCAGTTAAAACTCATAGGGTGACCTACGAGTCATATACTGGCCTCTTAGAACCAGTTGTGCCTTTAAAAATGCTTTCTAATCATAGATACGAGATGCAGTTATAACTCGTAGGATAACCTACGAGTCGTAGTTTTGATCTCGTACCTAGTTTCAGAAACATTTTTAAAACTTAGCCAAGTTTACAAGACACTCACTACGAGTCATACCAGGTACTACGAGTCGTATGTAGGTCTCGTATGAGAAATATGAAGGAATTACAAGTGACTGATGCTTGCTACAAGGGACCACTATGACTCTTATAGGAACTTACGAGTCGTAGGAGTGCCTCGTAACTGATCACAGAAGCCACCTGCAATGCCTAATTATTTCCCACTCAAAGCACAAATACATCACCAAATTTCAACTCATTCAAGCAAATAGGAGCAAAGCAAGACTAAATGATACATATTCAATTCCAAACTAACATTGGCAATTCAAAACGACCATCATCCCTAAGAGTCAATGTCAATTTTACATTTTGTCAAGCACACCAAACATAAAATATGTTACAAACTAACACTTGACAACCATACACGTTCCAAATGAGTGCAATTACCATTCACAACGATTCAATCACAACCCATATGTTCAATCACAACCCATAACACCCATACTACCTACATTTCAACTCCCACAACAATAATGCAATACAAACCAAAAAATAACCAATTTCATGTTCACGATCATCCATTCAAGAATCTCAACAAGGTTCAATTTACAACTCAATCTTTATCAAAGCCTACAAACCCTAGATTACAAGTTTAGCTCAAAAATCAATGTTTGCATACTTAAGCCTTGTCAAACTAAACCTATACTCATGTAGGGAAAAAGCTCATCAACAAAAATCAAGCAATGTAACCAGAGAGCTTACTTATTTGATTGTAGAGGTGAACCAAAGTGAAGAAAATTGAAAATCAAGACGAAACCCTAGAAATTAGAAACCTCACCGGAATCTTTGCCAGAAAATGATGTGGGATGGTCGAGATTTTCGTCGAATAAGAAAATAGGAGTAGGTTTTGGCTTTTCTATCGCCTATTTAGGGTTTGGGATTGAAAATAGAGGTCAAATTTTATTTTTGCCCCTTATATAAGCATACCAGGTCGAGTTTTAAAAATCTGCAGATCGGCGATACGAGAACCTGACTACGATTCGTAGGTCATCCTATGACTCATAGGTCCCAGCCTCGTACCAGACCAAACACTTGGTAAAAATTCAGAAATCATATCTGGGCGCTATGAACCCTTCTTACGACTCGTAAGGGATCCTAAGAATCGTAAGGTTGGCTCGTAGTGCATGTGCTAACATTAAATACTTACTGTTTCCCCCTACGATGCATGACTACGAGTAGTAGTGAAAACTATGAGTCATAGGCCTGCTTGTAGGAGCTGCTCCAAGGCCAATTTTTCCAGATCTTCAGTTCTTCCACTTTTTACCTGCAAACCAAGTCTCAAAGCACAGAAATCCTCAAAATTATTATAATTGCATCATTGTCTCTAACTTTTAATCAAACTGTTACTACTACTCTAAGTCTCAAACAAATAAATATTTAGCAAAATTCTTGGGTTGCCTTCCAAGAAGCGCCTTGTTTAACGTCATTGCTCGACTCAGTCATTCATGAGTACTCAGACTTCCTCATGGGCTCCATCACTGCTTCTTCTACTTTTCCTTTGTTCATCTTGCACTGCATCTAATTGCTCAGCGAGCTGCTCAATTCTATCACCCAAACTTTGCATCGATATAGTTTGTTGTTCCACTTTGTCATTACATTTGAGGACGTCAAATTTTATCTGCCTGACAATAATATCTTGCTCATTCACCTTGGTCAAAACTTGTTCAAGCATATGCTCAATCCGGGTCATTTTATCAGTGATATAGTGCTGATGGGGTAACCTTGTCCAATATGCTACATTTTCATTTTTGGATTTACTAGAGGCTCTCGTAGGTGCACTAGTAGTTGGTCCAGCTTGACCTTGAAGGGGTTGGTAGACCTGGGCAACTGCGGAAAGCTTGTCCATAATCTCAATGATCTCATTAAATGGTCACCTCATGAACTCCCAACAATCTCCACCAAACAATGCTTTAGCCTTCCCATGTAGTTCAGAAGTTAGTGCTCAATAGAAGCTAGCCGCCAATTCATCATCAATTAGATGATGATTCTGATTTGCTGCCAAACACTACTTGTATCTCTCCCAAGCCACTACCAAAGGTTCTCCTGGCACTCTTTTGAAGTTACAAATGTTGTTTTATAGATTTTGCTTGTAGAACTCCTTATAGAAGTTTCTGAGGAAGACTCTCTGTACCTCCCCCAAGTTTAAGCAAACATCAAGTGGGAGGATTGACCACCATTCTGCGGCTTCATTCAGGAGAGTCATGGGGAAAACTTGAAGAGCCATAGCCTCCCAAACAGGATGTCTTGTCCCAAGGACTTCCCTCAACATTTGATTGAAATTCTGAAGATGAACTTGGGGATCCTCGAACCCATGCCTATGAAATATGGCATGCCTCTGTAAAGCTACCAACAAATCTATTGTAATGTAAAGCTTCTGCTTAGTCATAGTACCGGCCAACCTGTACCTAAAATTACTAACAAAAAAACAAATAGAAAAAGCAAAATACAAGAGACTCTAGAAATTAACACTAGAATTAAATAATAGTGAAATCAAATCAAAACCTAGTTGTATTCCCCAGCAATGTCGCCATAATTTTAAGATGATGGTCACGCTCCAATAAGAAAACGGTCACTATCAAAAATTAATCTAATGGAACTTAGGGTCGAATCCACAGGGAATACAGGGCTTGACTATAAGATTTCACTACTAATCATTCCTAGTATCTATAACTACAATCTCTAAATGGGGGGTGGGGGGGTTTGTGATTCAAAGACAACTTTAAATTTAACACTAATTAAAATTCAGGAAAACACTCAATTTTGGGAACAACTTGGGAATTGTGTTCCCCACGGTTCATTGACTCAATTATTCTAGGTAACATAACTATGATTAGTGAATCGCATATAGGACAGTAACTTAAGTTCTTCCATCCCTCTTGTGAAGGTGAAGGTTAAATTTCACCATGGCGCTTGGTCGGTTACCATGGCGTGCCAACTAACCATTACCTATTGTCCCAGTCAACATCCCCTTGGTCAGGTTTGGTCGATTAGACGGGAACATATCAACCAAATCCTATCATCCACTTCCCTTTTTCTATTCATCACTACCTTGATCGGGATCATGATAGTAGGCAGGGTTTGGTGTTTTCCACCACCAAACAACATTGATCATGAAGGGAAATGGATAATACATGCAAAATCCCAATCATAAATATGCACAAAACCTAGGTCATCTCAAGTCAACTATCCATGGTTCCCACAACCCCAAGTTGTGGGTGCTTATCTACTCATGGCTAAGATAAAACGCACAAAAATACAAATAATAGACATAGATGAGAGTTTCACCAATAACAATGGAGGAAATAGGCACCACAAGTTGCAAACCCATAAGCTTGATTGATCAAAAATGAGTACAAGGCAAGATTTGTAATTCCCAAAATGAGTTTTCCAAGAAAGAACAATAAATTACTCTAAAACGAAAGAAAAGCTTCAAAAATATAATGGAGTAGTGTCTACTGGTTGAACTTCCTAAAAAAATCTATCTTAAACTATTTATAGTATTTACAAAACAACCTTAGAAATTTTGCATAAAAGATAGTTGACATTCATAATTTTTGCAGTTATGACTTGCAGGAGGACCTGCGAGTCGTAGTTAGTGTCTGATATCAGGATCTTGGCATCCTGGACTAAGCTAGTATGACCCGTAGGTACGAGTCATTGCTTTAGCTACAACTCGTATGTTGGTCTCATAGTCTTGGTCTTCAGTTTTTGGTCCAACATTTTGGCCCTCTGATTCTTGCTACAAGTGCACTTGTACGAGTCATAGAGTGTCTTACGACTCGTAGGCTGGGCTCGTAGGGGTGACCTTCATTTGGAAGATTTCTAATTTTTGGTCTTCAATTCCTGCTACGACACAACTTACGACTCATAATGTGAGCTACGACTCGTACGTGGGCTCGTATGGCTTATGTTTCAGCAAAATTTGTAACTTTTCTTCAAAATCATGCCAACCTAACTTTTCTGCAAGATTAACACAAAAACAAATCAAAACACTAGAAAGCCGCTCTAAGAACTTACAAAATCCCTTGTTTCAGGCACCAAATGTGTTGTAATTTGACAGCACATTAGGGACCTAGTCTATGTTTCCTCTATTATGTATTGAGACATTCATCTTTATTGTTTGTTTTGATTATTAGGGTGAGCCCGGTTATTTTATCTTGGCCCCCGCTCTTATCTATGTGTTAGAGGTATTTATTGGACATGATATGTATCTATGATATGACTCTTGTCTTTTGACCATGATATTGTGCAACCTTTTCCCTTAGCCTTGGTTTCCCCATTCTTTTGTCTTTGATGCTTGATTTATTGCTTCCGCTACCAAAAATGTGTAATAATGCTATGTGAGGCTTGCTTGGGGTCTCTTCGGATTTCCTTTGAGCCGTGTCACGTCTAGGCCCTAGGCTTGGATCGTGACAATTTTTTTATCAGGGCACTAGGTTGATAGATCCTTGGAGTCCAACACATCATGTCAATTAGAGTCTTATTCATGGTTGTGAAGCGCGCCGTGACTATGAATAGGAGGCTATGAGATGATTTAGGAAATATTTCCCTTCTTCATGTTCTAAGTCGTGCTATAGAGTTGTGGTAAGTCTTTCCCCCTAATGATAGTTTTTGCTATCCTAAATCATGCCAAATACTAGATGAAGACAGGCCGAAACTCCCAAGGATCAACCTACCAATGGTGAGCTCCGGGATGCTCTTACTATGCTTGCCCAAGTGGTGGCTAACCAAGTCCCATAAGGGGCCCAAGTCCCTCATGCTTCTACCTCGGGAGCTAGGGTAAGAGACTTCATGAGGATGAATCCTTTGATTTTCCATGGGTCAAAGGTGGATGAAGATCCACAAGAGTTCATTGATGAGGTCTACAAAACCTTGAATATCATGGGTATTGGGCCAAATGAAAAGGCGAAGTTAGCGGTGTACCAACTCAAAGGGGTAGCTCAAATATGGTATGATCAATGGAAGGGTGAGAAGGAGGTTGGTAATGTGGTGTTTTAGGAGGAGTTCAAATTGTCTTTCCTTAACCATTTTTTCCCTCTTGAGCTTAGGGAAGCGAAGTTGGTAGAGTTTATGAACTTGAAACAAGGTTCTATGAGTGTGAGGGAGTATGCCCTCAAGTTTAATCAACTTTCAAAATGTGCTCCTCATTTGGTACCTAGATCTAGGATGAATAAGTTCATGATGGGGGTCTCTGACTTCGTAAGTGAGAAATATTGGTCTGCCATGCTAACTAGTGACATGGAGTTGTCTCGGTTGATGACTTATACCGAGCAAATGGAGGCGGAGAAATTGTGGAAGAGAAGGAGGCATGACGCCAAGAGGGCCCGATTTGAGGGTAAATTCCACAAGGGTGCTAAATTTCATCAAGGCCAAGGGCCTCCTCATGCTACTAATAGGGGGTTTGCCAATGACTTTCCAAGGCCTCAAGGTGTTGGTGGAATTACTCCTATTGATATGTGCCCTAAATGTGGAAGGAGCCATAGAAGCCCATGTTTGAAGGGTTCTAATGTATGCTATGAATGCGAAAAGCTCGATCATAAGAAGGTAGATTGTCCAAGAAACTGTGGAAAGGTCCAGGGTGCTAATGCGGTCCCATTGGGGAGGGGTGGTCCTCAAGGTTTTGCCCTAAGACACAATCGATTTTATGCTTTACATGGAAGGCAAGGGGTTGGTGAGGTCCCCGATGTTGTTGTCGGTATGTTGAAAATCTTTGACCTTGATGTGTATGCTTTGATTGATTCGGGTGCCACTCTTTCCTTTGTTACCCCTTTTGTTGCTAAAAAATTTCATGTTGTCCCCAAGTTGTTGCATTAGTCATATAAAGTGTCTACTCCTATTGGTGCCTCTATTGTTGCTAGGAAAGTTTATAGGAGTTGTCCTATTTGCATTTTGCATAAGTTGTTACCTTGTGATCTTGTTGAATTAGACATGGTAGGCTTTGATGTCATTCTTGGGATGGATTGGTTGCATGCCTACTATGCTTCTATTGATTGTAGAACCCATCTAATTTCCAAATGAACCCGTCCTTGAGTGGGAAAGTCAAGATGTGGGGTAGATTCATTTCATGCATTAAAGCCCATAAGTTGATTTCTAGGGGGTGTCTGTCATCTTGTGAGGGTTAAAGATATGGAGTCCAAAGTCCCTTCCATTGATTCGGTTCCAATTGTAAACGAGTTCCTTTATATCTTTCCAAATGACCTTCCCGGTGTCCCCCCGAAAAGGAGATAGATTTTGGTATAGATCTCCTTCCCAATACTCAACCTATCTCCATTCCCCATTATGTATGGCCCCGGTGGAGTTGAAGGAGTTAAAACAACAATTGAAAGATTTGTTGGAAAAGGGATTTTTAAGGCCTAGTCATTTACCTTGGGATGCTCTGGTGCTGTTTGTGAAAAAGAAGGATGGATTACTTAGAATGTGCATTGATTATTGGCAGCTCAATAGGGTCACTATAAAGAAAAGATATCCTCTTTCAAGAATTGATGACTTGTTTGACCAATTGCAAGGGGCTAGCATCTTCTCTAAGATTGATCTTCGGTCCAACTATCATCAAGTAAGGGTGAAGGAGTGCGACATTCCCAAGACGGCCTTTTGAACTAGATATGGGCATTATGAGTTTGTTGTGATGTCTTTTGGGTTGACTAATGTACCGGCCATCTTCATGGACCTAATGAATAGGGTTTTCAAACCTTACCTTGATTCCTTTATTGTGGTCTTCAGTGATGATATCTTGATCTACTCACATAGTAGGGAGGAGCATATGGGTCATTTGAGGGTTGTGTTGCAAAGATTAAGGGAGGAGAAATTGTATGCCAAATACGATAAGTGTGAGTTTTGGTTAAAGGAGGTTGCATTCTTGGGTCATATGGTGTCGGGCGATGGTAGAAAAGTGGATCCTAAGAAAACTAACGTAATTAGGAATTGGCCTTGACCATTGACCCCGTCGGATATTAGGAGCTTCTTAGGCCTTGCGGTTGATAGGGAGATGGCTAGGAAGATGCATAGATTGTCTAGATTGGGGGTTAGGTTGGAAGAGGTTGGTGGTGATGGTGTTGTTGTCGTTGATGGTTCCAAGTCTTCTTTGGTTAATAAGGTGATAGCAAAACAAGATCTTGACTCTTCGTTGCTTGAATTGAACCGTTTGGTAAAAGAGGACAAAGTAGAGGTTTTCTCCCAAGTGGGAGATGGGGCTCTTAGGTACCAAGGTAGGTTATGTGTGCCTTGTGTTAATGGTTTGAGGGCGAAAATCCTTGATGAGGCTCATAATTCTTCTTATTCTATCCACCCAGATTCTACTAGAATGTATAGAGACTTGACAGATGTGTATTGGTAGGGAGGCATAAAGAGGGACATTGCTAAATTCGTTTCCGGTTTCCATAGTTGTCAACAAGTCAAAGCCGAACATTAAAGGTCGGGTGGCCTAACCTAAGACATAGAGACTCCTACTTGGAGGTGGGAGGTGATTAATATGGATTTTGTGGTTGGGTTGCCAAAGACTAGGAAAGGTTTTGATTCCATTTGGTGGTTGTTGATAGGATGATGAAATCGGCTCATTTTCTACTGGTCAAGACCACATATGGGGCTGAAGAGTATGCAAGGTTGTACATCCATGAGTTAGTGAGGTTATATGGGGTTCCTTTGTCCATCATATTGGATCGTGGTCCACAATTCACTTCACACTTTTGGAGGTCTTTTCGAAGGGATCTTGGTACAAAAGTTCACCTTAGTACGGCCTTCCACCCTCAAATGGATGGCCAAGCCAAAAGAACCATTCAAACCCTTGAGGATATGCTTAGTGCTTGTGTATTGGAGTTGAGGAGTAGTTTGGATGGCCACCTTCCATTGATTGAGTTTGCCTACAACAATAGCTATCACTCCTGTATCAGTATGGCTCCGTTTGAGGTTCTTTATGGGAGACATTGTAGATCACCGGTGGGTTGTTTTGAGGTTGGAAAGGTGGATTTATTGGGATCGAATCTAGCTGTGGAGGTTCTTGAGAAGGTTACGATGATTAGGCAAAGGTTGAGGATGGCCCAAAGTAGTCAAAAATCTTATGCCGATGAGAGAAGGAGAGACCTTGAATTCAAAGTGGGTGCTTGGGTTTACTTGAAGGTTTCTCCAATGAAAGATGTGGTCCGATTTGGTAAAAAAGAGAAGTTGAGTCCCAGGTATGTTGGTCCTTATGAGGTGATAAAGAGGGTTGGAAAGGTATCTTATGAATTGAAGTTGCCTAGTGAAATGAATTTGGTTCACTTGGTGTTCCATGTCTCTATGTTGAGGAAATGTGTTGGTGATCCTAATACTATTGTGCCTCTTGATGTTGTGGGTGTTGTTGAGGATAACTTGACTTATGAGGAGGTTCTGGTTCAGATCCTAGATAGGCAAGTGAAGAGATTGAGGAACAAGGAGGTGGCATTCATTAAGGTCCTTTGGAGGAACCAACAAATTGAAAGTGCTACTTGGGAGGCCGAAGCGGACATGCAAAAGTGGTATCCTTATCTTTTCCACTACACTCAAGCCTAAGGTACTAATTCTAAGTCCCTATGTGATTCAAGTCTTATGTCTTAGCCCCTATGTCATCCATATGCATTCATGTTTAGGTTGGTAAGTTATGATGATTTTACACTTATGTTAAGATTTTAAAAATGTGTCTTAAATGTAATGTTGCATTTTAGTTGGTGCTGGTTGTTTATGATCCTTCTTGTTTTGTACGTCTCTTTTACATTCAGGGATGAATGTTCCCAAGGGGGAGACATTGAAACGACCCCAAAAAGTGCCCAAAAATGTGCCTCAGAATGCCTGGAATTTTAAATTCGTTATATCTCAAAATCCGTTTGCTATTTCAAAAATCCGACTTCTGATTCTTGGTCGGGGATCCAAATTAGGGGGAAAAGGGTCTAACCCCGATTTAAGAGCAAAGATTTAGCAATTATGAAATTTCAAGTATGAAAATTCCAGTGGGGTTTTCGCGTCGCCTCCACGACGTGCCCCTTGTTATTTTGGACACTATTTTTCAGCTTTGGTCCAAGACTTCAAGTCTTGGGCCTAAAAGTTCCTATACGTGTTTTTATCTATACTTAGCTAAGTTTCATCCTCTTTCTACCCTAAGCATTTCCCAATACTCACTCAAACACTTAGTCATATTTTTACTCCCCAAACTCAATTCCCGAACCCTCGTCCCAAGCTAAGGTTCTCCTTCAAGGTTCTTCTTCAAGCTTCAAGTCTCCATCTCCAATCTTCACCAAGTTCAGCTAAAGGCTAAGGTATGTGGGTTTCTTTTATGGTTTTCTTTCAACCATGATACCCAGGCCTCCTCTTACTAATATTGTATGATTTAAAGTTGATTTTACATTGGGTCTTGTATATTAAGAAATTTATTGCACCAGTGATTTGAGTTCATAAAAGTATGGTTGTTTAAGCATGATTTGAGCCCTAAATCTTGGATCTAATGTTGGTTTTGATGTGAATGTCTTGGGGGTGTTGCAAGGTGTTGATTAATGGTTTTACAACAAATTTTCTTGCATGATTTCATCTTTAAATTGCATGATCTTTTACCCCCTTTACACATAGCCTCCCCCAAGTGTTTGATAAAATTTCCTACTAGGGTTTCTTGTGGAAATGAAGGTCCAACGCATGAGAAATGACATGAGTGATTATATGATGATGAAATGAGCTTATGTATATAATATATTCTATATAAAGTGTTGCATTAGACCACACCCTATTCGGGAGGACAAAAGACCTGGTAACCATGTTGGGGGTTGATTCTCATCAACCATGTGAAGGGTTTACACTTCGTCACCGTGTTGGTAAGGTGTGATTACCATCAACCATGTGAGGGGTTTATACCATACAATCACCAAGGGGTTTATACCTTGAATAGCTAGCTTGGTCTCTTCTTCACATATGATATCCTACATGAGCATGATTTACTTAAGCATGTTTTACTTAAGCATTGAACATGCATGCCATATTATTATATTATGTCTATTGCTTAATACGATGCATATTGATATGATGCCTACTTATTTTTAGATTGCATCCTACATTAGTACATTAAAACGTACTAACGTATACTCTATGCCTACATGATGTCACCATGTAAGAACTGATGCCCAAGTTGATCATCATCCTCCACGTGGCTAGTTCAGTGCTATTCAAGCTAGTTGGTGAATCCTCCATTGCAGGGACCTAGTGTATGTTTTCTCTATTATGTATTAAGACATTCGTCTTTATTATTTGTTTTGACATGAGGGTGAGCCCGGTTACTTTGTCTTGGCCCTCGCTCTTATTTATGTATTAGAGGTGTTTATTGGACATAATATGTATCTATGATATGACTTTAACTCATGTCTTTTTTCCATTCTATTGTGCAATCTTTTCCCTTGGCTCTGCTTTCCCCATTCTTTTGTCTTTTATGTTTGATTTATTGCTTCCGCGACTAAAGATGTGTAATGATGCTTTATGAGGCTTACTTGGGATCCCTTCGGGTTCCCCTTACATCGTGTCACATCTAGGCCCTAGGCTTGGGTCGTGACATTCATGAATTTGAAGCTAGGGTCTATGAGTATAAGGGTGTATGCCTCAAGTTCAACCAACTCTCCAAATATGCTCCACAAATGGTGGCCGAGCCAAGGTCTAGGATGAACAAATTTTTGATGGAGGTATTTGATTTGTTTAATAAGGAGTGTCGTGCTGCTATGTTGATAAGTGACATGGATTTGTCTCTCCTAATGACGTATGCTGAACTATTGTAAGGGGAGAAGCTTACAAAAAAGAGGAGTGGTGAGGTTCAAAGGGCCCGTTTTGATGTTAAATTCCAAGGTCTCTAAGGTGGCTAGTATCATCAAGGCCAAGGGACTTCTTATGCTCCTAATAGAAGGTTTGCCAATGACAATCCAAGGTACCAAGGTGCCAAATCTATGTGCCCACGATGTGGTAGAGGCCATAACGGCCCATGTTTGAGGATACAAATGCATGCTATAGTTGTGGAAAAGTGGGTCACAAGAAGATTGATTGTCCTAATGATCAAAACAAAGGTAGAGATGGTCGTCCACAAGGCCGGGGTGCAAATGTGGTTCCTTTGGGAAGGGGAGGTCAACAAGGTGGTTCCCCAAGGCACAATCAGTTCTACGCTCTTCAAGGGAGGCAAGGGGTAGATGAGGTGCCCGATGTCATCACTGGTATGTTAAAAGTCTTTGATTTGATGTGTATACATTGAAAGACCCGGGTGCCACTCTTTCTTTTATTACTCCTTTTGTTACCAAAACATTTCATATTGAACCCGAATTGTTGTGTGAGCCACATGAAGTGTCTGCTACTATTAGTGCATCCATTGTTGCTAGAAGGGTCTATAGAAATTGTCCCGTTTTCATTTTGCACAAAATGTTGCCTTGTGATTTTGTTGAGTTGGATATGGTTTAAGTTGGATATGGTGATTTTGATGTCATTCTTGGTATGGATTAATTGCATGAATATTATGCCTCTATTGATTGTAGAATCCGTAGGGTCAAATTCCAATTCCCTAATGAACCCATCTTTGAGTGGGAGAGTCTTGATGTGGTGGTCAAGGGTAGATTCATTTCTTGCATTAAAGACCAAAAGTTGATTTCTAAGGGGTGTCTCTATCATCTTGTGAGGTTTAGAGATGTTGAGTCCAAAGTCCTTCCTATAGAGTCGGTTTCGGTGGTTAATAAGTTTCTTGATGTCTTCCCAGTGTTCCTTCCGAAACAGAAATAGACTTTGTTATAGACCTCCTTCCCGATACTCAACCCATTACTATTCCCCTTTACAGTTTGGCCTGGGAAGAGTTAAAGGAGTTGAAGGAGAAATTGAGGGATTTGTTGGAGAAGGGTTTTATTTGGCCTAGCCAATCACCTTAGGGTGCACCGGTGTTGTTTGTGAAGAAGAAGGATGGTTCTCTTAGAATGTGAATTGATTATCGGCAACTTAATAGAGTCATTATCAAGAATAAGTACCCTCTACCAAGGATTGATAATCTTTTTGACCAACTTCAAGGGGCTATTCACTTCTCTAAGATTGATCTTCAGTCCGAGTATCACCAAGTGAAAGTGAGGGAGTGTGACATTGACAAAACGGCCTTCTGGACTAGATATGGGCACTATGAATTTATTGTTATGTCTTTTGGGTTGACCAAAGCACCAGTTATCTTCATGTATCTTAAGAATAGGGCCTTCAAACCCTACCTTGATTTGTTTGTGGTGGTATTTATTGATGATATTTTGATTTATTCCCATAGTGAGGATGAGCGTGTGAGTCATCTAAAGGTGGTGCTACAAAAATTGAGGGAAGAGAAGTTGTATACTAAGTATGAGAAGTGTGAGTTTTAGTTGCAAGAGGTTGCCTTCCTAGGTCATGTGATGTTGGGGGATGGTGTTAAGGTGGATCCTAAAAATACGAAAGTGATTAGAAATTGTCCTAGACCTTTGAATCCATCAGATATTAGAAGCTTTTTAGGCTTAGTGGGTTATTACTGGAGGTTTGTGAATGGGTTCTCTTCTATTGCTTCTCTTATGAATAAGTTGACTCAAAAGAAGGCTAAATTTGTGTAGACCGATGAGTGTGAAAGGAGTTTTCAAGCTTTAAAAGATAAGATTGCCTCTGCTCCTATCTTGTCTCTACCAGAGGGGTTGGAAGGCTTTGTTGTATATTGTGATACCTCACGAATTGGTTTGGGTTGTGTTTTGATGCAAAATGGTAAAGTGATAGCTTATGCCTGTAGACAACTTAAGGTGCATGAAAACAATTATCATACCCATGATCTTGAATTGGCCATTGTGGTATTTGCTCTGAAGATTTGGTGTCATTATTTATATAGGGTGCATGTTGATGTGTTTACCGATCATAAGTATCTCCAATATGTGTTCACCCAAAAAGATCTCAACTTGAGACAACAAAGGTGGTTAGAGCTTCTTAAAGATTATGATATGAATGTGCATTATCACCCTAGTAAGGCCAATATTGTGGCCGATGCTTTGAGTAGGGTTTCTATGGGTAGCTTAGCTCATGTTTGTAATGGTGGCAAAGAGGTGGTTAGTGAGGTTCATCGGTCAGCTAGATTGAGAGTTAGGTTGGAGGAGGTTGGAGGAGGTTGATAATGGTGGAGTAGTGGTAGTTGATGGTTCCAAATCTTCATTGATTGAGGAGGTGAAGGCAAAGCAAGATCTTGACTGCACCTTGCTAGAGTTGAAGGCTTTGGTGAGAGATGGTAAGGTGGAGGTTTTCTCCCAAGGGGGAGATGGTGCCCTTAGGTACCAAGGTAGATTGTGTGCATCTTGTGTTGGTGACATGAGAAAGAAGATTTTAGATGAGGCACACAATTCTTCCTACTCCATTCACCTCGGTTCTACAAAAATGTATAGAGATTTGAGGGAAGTGTTTTGGTGGGGTGGTATGAAGAGTAATATTGCTAAGTTTGTATCTAGTTGCCAGAATTGCCAACAAGTCAAAGCCAAACATCAAAGTCGGGTGGTCTAGCCCAAGATATAGAGATTCCTACTTTGAAGTGGGAGGAAATTAACATGGATTTTGTGGTTGGGTTGTCTAAGACTAGAAAGGGTTTTGATTCTATTTGGATTGTGGTTGAAATAATGACAAAGTTGGCTCATTTCTTACCGGTTAAGACTACTTATGGTTCCAAAGATTATGTTAAGTTGTACATTCATGAATTGGTTACATTACACAGGGTGCCTTTGTCTATCATATCGGATCATGGGGCTCAATACACTTCTCACTTTGGAGGTCCTCCCAAAGAGGTCTTGGTACCAAGGTAAAGCTTAGTACGACCTTTCACCCTCAAATGGATAGCCAAGCTAAAAGAACTATCCAAACTCTTGAGCATATGCTTAGAGCCTTTATATTGGAGTTTAAGGGTACTTGGGATTACCATCTTCCACTCGTTGAGTTTACTTACAATAATAATTATCATTCTAGCATTAGTATGGTTCCTTTTGAGGCTCTTTATGGTAGACATTGTAAGTCCCCGATTGGATGGTTTAAGGTAGGGGAGATGGCTTTGTTGGGTCCAGATCTAGTTATGGAGGCCATGGAGAAGGTAAGGTTGATAAGAGAAAGATTGAAAATAGCCTAAAGTTGTCAAAAGTCCTATGCTGATGTGAGGAGAAGGGATCTTGAATTTAAGGTTGGTGATTGGATCTATTTGAAGGTCTCACCCATGAAGGGTGTGGTTCGTTTTGGTAAGAAAGGTAAATTGAGTCCATGATTTGTTGGTCCTTATAAAGTGTTAAGGAGGATTGGTAAGGTGTCCTATGAGTTGGAGTTGCCCAATGATATGAATATGGTTCATTCGGTCTTTCATGTGTCTATGTTGAGGAAGTATGTGGGTGACCCAAGTGCCATTGTGTCTCTTGATGTTGTGGGTGTTTTTGAAGACAATTTGACTTATGAAGGGGTTTTGGTAGAAATCTTAGATAGATAAGTGAAGAGTTTGAGAAATAAGGATGTTACTTCCGTCAAGGTAATTTGGAGAAACCAACAAGTTGAGAGCGCTACACGGGAATCCGAGGCGGACATGCAAAAGCGATAACCCTATCTCTTCCATTCTACTCAAGCCTAAGGTACTAATTCAAATCCCTTATTTAATTTAAAGTCTTATGTTTCAGCCTTTATATCGTTGCATGCATTCATGTTTATATTAACAAGTTCATGGTGATTTTGACACTTATGTTGAGATTTTGAAATGATATTTAAGTGCATTGTCGCATTCATGTGTTGGGATGAACTCATCTTGATTATTTCTCTCATATACATTCCTTTGACATTTGGGGACGAATGTTCCCAAGGGGAAGATATTGAAACTCCCCAAAAAGTGCCCGAAAATGTGCCTTGGAAATGCCTATAATCGTAATTTTCATATATCTCAAAATTCGTGTGTGATATCAAAAATCCGACTTCATATTCATGATCAGGGGGAACATTAAGTGGGAAATAGGTCTAACCCCAATTTTAGAGCAACCGTATCAAAATTTCATCTTCTAAAATTTTTGATTTCCAGAAGCAATCCGCACCCCT
>JAPFFP010079620.1:0-22647 GCA_026153255.1 Solanum medicagineum | reverse complement strand
ATATGGCACGCCCATATTTATTAATGCTCAATTATTTTATTCAAATATGGACCCAGTTATCCATCTAACTTGCAAAAATTAACAAGCCTTAAAGAGAAAGCAAAAACAATTTTCCTCTTTCTTCCTCTCTTTTTATATATATATATATATATTCATGCCTGATTAATAGTTTAATCTAATTAGGCATCCTTCTTTTTCTTTGATTTTTTATTCTTTTATTTTCTCACACGATTAATTTAAATCTATGCCAAAAATCTCACTTGGGGGTAAAGATGGATTCCTGAAAATACTCAATAAATTTCGTATATATTCTATATTTATATTGAAGAATTTATTAAATATATAAGTAATAAATATTTGTTCAGAATAAAATACCAAAATAGTCTCTTGGCGCGTCAAACAATAGATATAGAACTTGATTATGCTACGTTGCTTTGTCAGGGTTCGGTTCCTCTTGAGCACTTCTAAATTTATTTATTTTTTTTAACTATGAAATCATCGGAAATTTATAAACTTACATTCTAAGTTTACCAATTTGAATTATAATTTTGTGAGCATTTTTTTTATCTTTGCTTTAGAATAACAGGAAGGCAATGAGAGATTTAAAAATAATGGAGAGGGGGCGGGGGGGGGGGGGGGATGGACAAAAAACAGTACTATACATTTCCCTCGACCCCGGGAAGGAGCAAGCAAAAATGTGGTCTAAATCGTTGGTTATGACTCGTTTTACCTGATATGTTTAAACTCATAAGTTTAAAAAGACATTTTGATACATTTAAAGCGATTAAGTGTTGTTATTGAGAAATGACAATCAAAAAAGAAAAAATAACAATAAATAATGATATTTATATTTCAAGAATTTATGCAAATGTTACAATCTTTATAAAATTTAATAAATAAAGATGTAATCATTTAATTCTTCTCCGCGCAATCATCAATTCAAGAGCTTTGCTTTATTCTTGAACAGATGAGATACTTGTTGAAACTTCAGCACGAATGTGAAGCCAAAGCTTTGATCACAATCAGGGAGATATAAAAACTTGTGGTTCACAATTCGAAAACGAAGACTCCTTTGTATTTGAAATACTTACGTTTGAAGCGGAGCTTTTCTATGTATTATTATTCTTCTTGTTATTGTTGTCTTTTTTTTTGTTTGGTCTTATGAAGATTCCTTTAAATAGTTATATGAGTCAGGATTTTGAGGGATATTTTGGTCTTCAATTAATTTTAGAGTACATTGATCTTGAAGAGCATGAGTTCGGCTCTTCTTGTCAACTGAACGGAGTGGCCAAAATGTAATTTGAAACTTTATTTGATTCATACAATTTTAACTTAAACATTGTTCCAACTTTATTAATCAATAATTTAACTTGATCAATGTATGATGAATTTAAGATTCAATCTAAATTTAATACGAATATATCAATAAAATTTTATTGTCCACAACAAAAAAAAAATTAAAACACATAAATAAAATAGTAAAAATTAATAAGGATAGCTTAATTCAGTAAACAGAATATTTTAGATGCACTCATGCTCGTACACGCACTTCCATTCGAAGTTCTGATAAAATCTGATGTTAACGCTGATATAAACCGTAATTTTAAAAATGAACTGACATTACTGGCATCCAATTAAGAAATACATCCTAATTCATTAAATATTTGCTTTTCAAGTTGATAGAGTAATATAAATGCATTCCACATCCACTTGGCTACTACTTAATAATAATATTTACTTACTATTCTTCTTCTTCTTTTTCTATTGCCATCAAACCATCACCAAAATTGACTCTTTCCCACCAGCTTCTTCTCTTTATTTGGACATGTTCAAATTATTGTCTTACATGACTACATAACATAAACCGCCGGACATCCTAATTACTTAAAACCCTTAAACTCCTAGGTACCATTTTTTTAAATACAAGTTATAAAATATTAATTATTTATACAATTGTTTTTACTTTTCTCTTTGTATATATCTACTTTAATACACCATTGACTTGCTCCCCTTTAAATATTCTTGTCACACCTCCTTATATTTTCTCAAATTTCTCATTTGGAAAATGCCTTTTTCCTCCTTTTCACCATCTACAAAATTTGCATCCCCTTGTTCTTTCCTCCCAACCTTTGACTCTCCAATATTTCCGATGGATCAACCCGAAAATCCCGCCGGAAAATCACCAAGGAGAGAGCTCCAAGGACCCCGTCCGGCCCCACTTAAAGTACGTAAAGATTCACACAAGATCAAAAAGCCACCCGTGGCACCATCTCAACAACATCACCACCACCAACCACCACAAGCTCCGCCACGGCCACCGGTCATAATATATACCGTGTCTCCCAAGGTAATCCATGCAAACCCTAGCGAGTTCATGACGTTAGTCCAAAGACTCACCGGCCCGGATAATCATCATTCGTCCACGTGTTCCACATCGGCAACTGCCACATCATCATCCTCGTCCTTCTTCCCTTTCCAAGAAACCGGGGCGATATCCCCGGCGGCTAGGTTAGCGTCCATAGAGAAAACAAGGGTACCAGAAGGGAAAAAATTACAAAAGAATTGTGACAATATGGAAAATTATAATAATATTGTACATGAAGGTATAGAAATAGGGACAGAAATTGAACGTGGTGGATTTTTTCCTGGAATTTTATCACCAAATCCATCTTCACTTCCTCCTATACCACCAAACTTCTTTTCACCACCATCAAATGATCCAAATCCACTAGGGTTTTTTTATGACTTAAGTCCCGTGTTACATAGTAACAACAACAACAACAACAAGAATTATTTTGAATTACCAAATTTCTTGCCTAGCCCTTCAAATAATAATTTCATTTCTCCAAGATTATTTTTATCTCCAGGTACTCCATCTTTAGACCTTTTCAATAATCTTTTCGATGTTTAATATATCCCTAAAGAAGGAAACATAGAAATGGAATTTGTGCTTCGAAATTCTTCAATGGCAAGAGGATGGAATTGAAGGGGCAGAAATGGAATTTCTGATGTTTTGTAAAGCTTGTCAAATAGCAGCTAGGATGGGGCAAAAAGTCAAAACATCAGCCAGGGTGTTTCTTAAGTGGAGGTTCTTTCTTCTTTTTACTATTTTATCCTTTTGTATTTGAAATTATTGACCATTTTATTATCATCATTTTTGGCTCAAAGATATATACATATAGGTTTTGATTTTTGTATCTGTGCTTTGGTATCATCATATTTTTGGCCACACTCTTTGGCTTGTAATTTTCAGCATATATAAGTTATAACATCACTAATTTGTTAAATTATGTATTTTAGGGGTATTTTCTATTTTGAAAAATAAAATTGGAAGAACAATATCGACTTTAACTGAGTTTACCTTTTCGATATTAATGTGATGTTGAAAAAAAAGGTTTTTCCTCTCTTTTAAGTGACAGCTAAAAGCTGTAAATGAGGTTTGATAATACATAATTTAAGTGGACCAGCAAGAGTTAGATACATCTACTTGACATTTTAATGGGACCCTTGAATTAAAAGTTTATATTTGTATAATACTACACAAATGTTGTTCGACAATGACTTGATTGGACTTTAGTACACACAACCCAATTTATTACAAGTTGATATCCCATTGAATGAAGGGAAGTACTGTGCTTATTACGTCTTTCCTAGCTTTCAGCACTTTTAATGGTTCATGTATAATACAATTGACCTTGGAAAAAAAAGACACGATAAAGTTTTTAGGGAGGTTCTAGTGTACTTGTGGTTTACGTTAGGATAATCAAGAATTTGTATGATGGATCGGAGTCAAGATCCAAATAAAAATAATAAGGGTTCTTGACCGAAACCCTTTTTGGTCATGATTGATAGAGTTAGCATCAAGGATCAAGTCCTTAACTCGTTTTATTTAACTTGGTGATGGACGAATTGGCATGACATATTTAAAAAAAAAGTGTTGTGGCGTATGTTAATTGTTCATTGATGACATAAAGTTGATTGATGAGAGACACACTAAAGTTAGTGATGAGTTGGAAGTTTAAAGACAAATTATAGAATCTAAAAGTTTCAGGTTAAGTAGGACTAAAACATAGGAACTTAGGAATTTCACCATCTCTTCAACACATCATAACAACATCAACATAACATAGGGCATAAAGTTAGACTCCATAAGCATCGAACATAACAAGGCTCATACATAAAGTTTCATGACATCCAACTATGCCTCTAATTCATAGAAAGGACGAGGGTCAAGATATGTCCCGAGCTTACCCTCAAAGTAAATGACATAAGATAACCATAACATAACATAGGTAGATAGAAGGTGGATCTTGTCCTTGAAATACAAAACTCACCACAAGCAGACTCCACAATAGAATATAGCCGTGATGAGGTGGATGGGAAAAGCTTTCGATTCTTACATGGTTAGATCATGTAGGCAAAAGTATGCGTTAATACGTGTGAATGTACTCAGTATGCGGGCATGCAACATATATGAGCATGATAACCTGCATCTCAATTTTAGATGACAAGGGCACATATATAGAAAGGAATATATAGGAAAGAATGTCACATCAAGATGCCTTAAAATCTTGATGCATGAATGTCATAATACATAAACAAAAATAGTAGGGAAGGGACCTCAACGGGCATATAAGATCATGCGAGCTATTACATGGAATCTCGATGTTGCCTCTACACTAGAGAAAGAGTAGCCTACTTGCCAAAGGTAGACTATAACTCTCCTTATGGGATATCATCCATTTCGAAGAGTACCTCACCTTACTGGAACACCACCCATTTCGAAGAGGAGTTTGCATGTACATAATCATCCATATCGGGAAAACATGATCCTACGGTGGCACGTAGAAAGGTAGGCTTTACTTAAGGACCCCATGGGTCAAGCCCCCACCTCCAATATCCTTCGGTGCTAAGTCATCATCCCACGAGAATACATATGTGTGTGTGTGTGTATGTGTGTGGGGGGGGAGGGGGCTTTACTTAAGGACCCCATGGGTCAAGCTCCCACCTCCAATATCCTTCGGTGCTAAGTCATCATCCCACGAGAATACATATATGTGTGTGTCTGTGTGTGTGTGTAAGAGGCCAAATTATAATTCATAATCATGCATACTTAGGCTTAAAAAAGTCAAATCATACTTCATTTCATGATTACATACATAGGAATTGCTCATTCATACTTGTACATGATGGTGCATACACATCCATAATTGCTTAAAGCCATATAATAGATATTATGTGATCACATGTCATGTCATAACCATATTTGTTTTGAAATCATAGTCACAGTCATTATTGGGTATCAACCCACATCATAAATCTCATGAAAAACCTTGTTCATGTATGCTTATGTCATGAGAAATGAGGGAATATCATGAGTACTTAAAGTTCATACTTAACACATGATAATAAGATGAAATCGTACTTAATCCATGAAGAAATCAACAATTGAAACATACTAGAAATTACCCATGCATAAATTTATCATAAAAGGGACATATTGTTGTTACTTATAAGTAATAAAGATAATTGTGTGGTACAAATTTTGTTTTTTCCAATGAAGTAACTTCATAAAAATTTCATATAATTAATGTAATATTCAATATGAAGTTAAATCAATTTCAAGAACATTAGACAATATGAAAGGAGAGAAGACCCAAGTCCTTTGAATTCACAAAGTTTCCTTAAGGAAATTATTCCCCTCAAGTACCCGAGGTTATGAGTTATATCCTCCTAGGATAAAATGACTCACGATAAACAAATAACGGTACCTCAAATTTATTGTCCAACGAACCACTCAATGGCTTGTAATCACACTTGAATTTTTTGCAACAGCACTTTTTCTTCTTGATACTTGTCTTAAACCTTTTTATCAAAAATTCCTTAGTTTTTTCTCTTAAGTTCTCAAGTTCTTAAGTAGTTAAGTTCTACCAATATCTGAGAGAGATTCAGATATTTATAGCCAATAGAATGGTATAATGATTCATGTATAATAGACGAAAGATTTCACCGAAATACAAAAGGTTGCATGAATGTTCATGAATGAAATGAATTCATTCATAATTACAACTTTCACAATTTTCAATACACCAATCTTTATACAATGTACCATTATACATTGAACCTAATTATCCCCCACATGAATGGAAATGGTTATAACACGAAAGATAGTTATACACGGACTCACGCGTGATTACAAACAAAGACTAGTTGCATCGGGATAAGTGAGTAGTGAGTTCCCTTTGAACTTTCCATAGTAACTTATATTAGATGCACTCGATCAATTGGTAGATGCGATATCTTTGAACCATCGAACTTAAATGTATACCTAGACAATATAAGTCACACAACTAGCCTTTTACCATCTATGGTTCTCACAATTTTATTCGTTTCAGCCATGAACACTTCTCGGTTTCATGAGAGCTTAGAAAATCGACCTTTACTAATACTCTCCTTGAAACGGCTTCCATTCCACTCCCACATAGGTGATTTCTAAATGTTTACTCTCGTAGAGAAACAATTTGGTTATAACTTACCAAACTTAGAAATCATTAAAAAGTTTCATATAAACTTTATCCTGATCACTGAACATTGTCTTCATCATGAGAATGGGTTAGATTATTTGACAATGTTGGACCGTCAAACACAACTTTGTTTGATCTCATTGAACCTAGCTCTTGGGATTTTCAGTCTGCTAGGTAGAATTACCATCATGTTTGACTTGTCCTAGGCCTTAATCTCATCCTCTTAGATGACCTTTCAACTCCCTCTCTAGTTAGGCCTTTTGTAAGTAGATCTGACACATTATCTTTTGATCTTACATAGTCAATTGTGATAATTCCACTAGAGAGTAGTTCTCTAATGGTATCATGTCTCTATCTTATGTGACGTGATTTATCATTGTACATCATGCTTCTTGCCCTACCTATTACAGCCTGACTATCACAATCTAAGCATACATGTGCTAATGGTTTAGGTAAAAAAGGGATATCTTCTCCGAAGCCATTCGGCTTCTTCACCAGCTTTCTCTAAAGCAATGAATTTAGATTCCACAGTGGAGCAAGCAATACATGTTTGTATGGATGATTTTCAAGAAACTGTTCCATCACCTAAAGTATATATATATCCACTTGTGGATTTTACTTCATCTGATTCAGTTATCCAATTTGCAACACTATATTATTCAATATACTACTGGATATTTGTCATAATATACAGCATAGTCCTGAGTATATTTTAAATACCTTAAAACTCTCTTCAGTGCCATCCAATGAGTTTGATTTAGATTGTTTGTGTACCAACTTCATCCTACTAATAGCACATGCTATATCTAGTTGTGTACATTTCATGATATACATCAAGTTTCTCAATACTCTCGCATAGTCCAATTGTAAATACTTTCGTCACTATTCTTTCTAAGTACGAAGCTCACATCTATTGAATTCTTGGCAATCTTGAAATCCAAATACTTGAACTTGTCAAGGACCTTTTCAATAAAGTCAGATTGCGACAAAGCCAAATCTTGTGTAGTTTGAAAAATTTTGATTCCTAAAATAACATCAGCCACTCCAAGGTCTTTCATTTCAAATTTACTAGAAAGCTTTTGTGTAGTAGCATTTATGTCAGTCAAGTCTCTATTGATAATCAATATATCATCAACATACAAACAAACAATGACCTTATAATTTGGAGTGTCTTTGATGTAAACACATTTATCACACTTATTAACCTTAAATTCGTTTGCCAGTATGGTTTGATCAAACTTTGCATGCCACTCTTTTGGTGCTTGTTTCAATCCATAGAGTGACTTTACAAGTTTTCACACTTTTCTTTTTTTACCAGGTACTACAAAACCCTTAGGTTGTTCCATGTAAATTTCTTCCCTCAGCTCTCCATTTAAGAAAGAAATTTTTACATGTGTTTGATGGATTTCAAGATTATATACTGCTGCTAGTGTTACCAACATCCGAATAGATGTAATCCTTGTCACTGGCAAGTATGTATCAAAGTAATCAACACCTTCCTTTTATTTGAATCATTTGAGTACAACTCTTGCCTGGTACTTGTCACTAGTACCATCTACCTTCATTTTCCTTTTAAAGATCCATTTTGATCCGAAAAGCTTATTTCCCAGAGGAAGATCAACCAACTCCCAAATATGGTATTATTCAAGATTGATTCAATCTCACTATTGACATCTTCTTTTCAAAAAGGTGAATCCACAGAGGACATTGCTTCTTGGGAGTTTGAGGCTCATTATCAATGAGAAATGTAATAAAATCTGATCCGAAGGAAGTAGCAGTCCTTTGACTCTTACTACGCCTTGAATTTTCTCTACTTTGTAATCTCTTTGGTTCAACTTGAGGTCGTTTAGAACCTCCACTAGACTCTTTAGATCTAGCTTTATACGGATAAATGTGTTTAAAGAATTCAGCATCATATGATTCAATTATCGTACTTTCATGAAAATCTAGATGTTCAGATTTATGAACCAAAAATCGACATGCTTTATTTACTGTTTCTAGCATATCCAATAAACACACAGTCCACAGTCTTTGATCCTATTTTCAACCTTTTCGGCATAGAACTTGAATTTTTGCTATACATCCCCACACTTTGAAATATTTCAAGTTGAGTTTCTTTCCTTCTCATTTTTTATGTGGAATTGATTGCGTCTTTCTATGGGGCACTCTATTGAGTATGCGATTTGCTGTAAGGATAGTTTTCCCCACAAGTTTTGTGGTAAACCTGAACTTATAAGTAAGACATTCATCATTTTCTTCAGAATTCAATTTTTTCTTTCCGCAATCCCATTAGATTGGGTTGAATAAGGGGCAATCGTTTGATGGATAATTCCATTTTCCAAACATATTTCTGCAAATGGAGATTCATATTCTCCACCCCTATCACTTCTTGTCATTTTTATCTTTTTATTCAACTGATTTTTAACTTTAGTTTTGTATTGCCTAAATGCTTCAATTGTTTCATCCTCACTTGATAACAAATAAATTTAGCAATATCTAGTGCAATCATCAATAAAAATTATAAAATACTTTTTCTCACTATGCGTTGGTGTTGACTTCATATTACAAATGTCTGTGTGAATCAAGTCTAAAGGATTGGAATTCCTTTTAACAGACTTATATGGATGCTTAGCAAACTTAGCTTCCACACATATTTGACATTTTATTTTATTGCACTCTAAATTAGTCAGCACTTGTAAGCTAATCAGTTTTGGCAAGGTCTTATAATTGACAGGTCCCAAATGTTTATGCCGTAAATCACTTTAAATAAAGACTTGAACTTTATTTTCACTTTGTTTCTAGTTTAACGGTGAAGTTTATAACTCTCAACCATTAATTGAATGAAATTTGATGTTCTGACGAACTTTTTAAGTTCTCTGAGTCAATCTCGAGTTCAAACAGAGCATAAACCCACAAAGGTTTTAATCTCTAGAAACCAATTATAACTACACATTAAGATACTAATTTCCTTAAAATTGTTGTTACTTACAAGAAATAAAGATAATTGTGTAGTACAAATTTTGTTTTTCTCTTAAGTTCTCAAGTTCTTAAGTAGATAAGTTCTACTAATATCTGAGAAGGATTCAAATATTTATAGTCAATAAGATGGTATGGTGATTCATGTATTGTAGACGAAAGGTTGCATCGAAATACGAAAGGTTGCACCGAAATATGAAAGGTTGCATGAATGTTCATAAATGAAATGAGTTCATTCATAATTGCAACTTTCACAATTTCAATGCACCAATCTTTATACAATGTACCATTATTCATTCACCCATTATACATTGAACATAACACAAACATATCCAATTCTCATAAAACTCATGTAAATTGACATAATAAAACTTAAATCATGTTAAAATCATCAATTGAAATCAACAAATAACTTAATTTCATCAATTTGAAGCTAAATCACAAAACCCACTTGCAAATCATACTTAGAAATCATGAAATTGAAGAAATAGATTTTGGGGCTTCATGATTGGAAATCATGAATGAAACCACAAATACATTGAGGAATTTAGGAAGACTAAGATGAAATAGACATTAGCTTGAAGCACCCTTGAAACCTTTAGCTCTAATCTTCAAAACTTGGCTTGAATGGAGTTTAAGACTTGAATTCTTAAGAACTAGGTGTTGAGAATAGAATAAAGTGAACAAAATGACTAAGACATGACTTAGGGATCTTAGAATAGGTATAAAGGTCTTAAGAGACCAAGGGTTTAAGCCAAAGTATCCAAACTACTCTTAATGAAACAGAGTACAAAACTAACAAAGTGCACTATACGGCACCCTGCACGAACCATGGGCCGAAACTAACAAAGTGCACTATACGGCCCTACACCGACCGTGGGCCATGAGGGGTTCCGTGGTGTGCACCTTAGAGAAATAATGGAGGCTAAGTGGAGGGTGGCCTCCGGGAGACCTTCCTCGGATAACGGTAAGCATCATGATCTGTAGAGGTTTCCATGGTGGAACCCTTCTCTTGGATCCTTCATGGCAACCATGGGCTAGGTCAGCCTCCTTTTAGACCAAGGCTATTTTCGCGGAACCTTACACGGTCCACGGAGTGCACCAAAGCCATGGAGGATTCCTTAGAAGGGGACCCTTTGCCAAAAACTCGTGAAATCTTCAAGGCGTTCAGAACCGACCTCAAGGGGTTCTCCACGTGACATACCACGACCAATGGTGTGTTCCTTGGTGAGCACCCGGGTCAAAACCTTCGAAAACAGATTTTAAGCTTCATTAAGGCCTTCCAAGACCCGGATCCTCACGCATATTCCCAAGGTAGAACTTTTTCTAATTTGAAAATCTATTTGTGACACTTTCATCAAAGTATATGGACTGTGCCAAGAAGAAAATGAGATGGATATTATATGGTTCTTCCTTAACATAAAATAAGTGTAGAATACCTTATGTTCCCTCCATCTAATTTATGTAATTTAATTTGATACTTGATATAGAATTTTAAAAATATGAAAAGACTTTGAGTATTTCATAACAACTCTTAAAAAAGTGTATGCCTTTGTAATTTTTTGACAAATAAATAACATGAATAAAACATTGTTGGTATCATTAAATATTGACGGTCATTTTTTAAGATTAAACTAAAAAAAATTGTCATATAAATTAATAGAAAGAAAGTACTCATGTAGACATAGATTCAAATAAATTTTATATTAAACTATTTTTTGTAACACAAAATAAATCATTAAATTTTATCACAGCAAGTTAGGAAACATTTTTTTGTAACCAAAAAATCATTGAACTTTGCATAAATATCACTTAAAATGTCTCTTTTATTTGTGATATTTTAGGTTATGTCGAGTGACAATTTTTTTTATTTTTATTTTTTACAAAACATAAGTAGTCTAATGACTTTCATGATATATACTTACCTAAAGTTAAGTTGAGTCATTTTTTCATTATAAAAAAAGTAATATAGTAGCTTTAATGCAATGATATAAAAGTTTGTTGAGTGACCATCCGTAATAGTAATTGTTAAGCCATCAATTAGTAATAAATAAATTCCTTCACCTAATAGTAGTTGTTAGGATAGTTTAGTGTACAAAACTTAAGAATTTGTACTACGAAAAGTTTTTTAAAATTGTGCACTTCATAGCTAAAGAATTACTCCGCTGAAACGTAAAATCAATAAAAAAAATTGTGATTGATTTAAATATGTATAAAATGTAGTATATTCTAAAAAATTAAAAATGTTATAAGGCAATATCTATAGCTATTTAATTGTCGTTTATATATACAGTATACAACATATTTTGTTTTAATTTCAAACTAAGAAATAGAATCTTCGCAATGAATTAACCAAAGAGATCTCTTTATAGGACTGTTCCTCCCTTAATCAGAGTTTTCAAGTTCGAATTTTGAATATGAAAAATCTTTGAGAATAGAGAATATTTTTCCTCGAATAGGAATTTATGCGGCATGAATCCGTAATCAAACTTTAATTTAATGTAAATACTAAATACCATCCATAGGATGACAAAAAAATCTATTACTTTGAAATTGAAGTACAAAACGTTAGCAACATTTTTTTGATTATACAATAATGAAATGTGAGACTGTATATATAGTGCAATATTTAAAGTCAAATGAATCCCAATATCTTTGTTTTGACTTGTCTATGCATGTTAAATTTGTTCCCTGTATTTTACCAATCAAAGAGCAGAATAGGTTTAATATCATGTTTTTTACTAGAAAACGAAATATGTATAGATAGTCAAAAACGTAATAATCATTATGCGATAAAAGGGAATTGACTTAGATGTAGTCATGAAATTGCCAGCAAAAGCTATGTATCTACTTGCAGAGCATGACTATGGCTGACAATTTGATTTTTTTTTTCTGAAAAGAGAAAAAAGTAATTATATCCGTTAAATATGAATTGGATAATCGGCTTTTTAAAAATTAATCTAATATGTATATTATCCACTGAAAAATAAATATACATATTATCAACATTCTTTTATCTGTTTGTTACTATATTTTTTGTGAGTTCTTGCTTTCTTGGATATTATGTTTTTTTCTTTTTTTCTGAGGGTCTAAGCATATTTTTCCTTACTAGTTATGTTCTCACCTGATTATTCTTGAAGTCATAAAAAATATAAATAGTTCTATAAAAATCTAAACTTATTCGCATTTTTCATCTGTTAAGATTAGTTTCTATTGAACACTTAACATATTCAAAACATATACCTATTAAGCACAAAACGATGATTTGGAAAAAAAAATCAAGTGTGTGTAATTCACTTGTGCTGACGCGGCAAAGTGATAAATTAAAGGATGACATTTGGCACATGAATAAGAAAAAGCATTAAAATAATAAATTATAAAAAGATAAAAAAGGAAATCTATTTTTTTTATTTCATATATATATATATATATACCCCCACCCCCATCACCGAGCAACCCCCCATCCTCCCCCCACCCGCAACCTATATGCATATAATTATGAAATTCCTTTATATATGAAATATACAAATATATTTTTAATATAATTAAAATATACATATGTATGGATTTTTTTCATATATTTATAGTGCATAAAGAAGAAGAGATATTTCTTTTTACATGTAAAGAAGAAGAGAAACTTTTTTATATATGAAATATACATATATATGAAATTTCTTTAAAGATATAATTATATGCACAAAGAAAAAGAGTTATTTTTTTAAAAGAAAAAACAGTATTTTTATACAGTGCACGCGGTCAAAGAAAGTGCACTACACAGTTTTTGCCAAATCAGTATTTTGTGCTTAATAAGTACACGTTTTGAATAGTTTAGGTGTTCAATAGGAACTAGTCTTAGTTGAGATGTCTAAGTGAAAAATGCAGACAAATTTAGATATCTATCGATCTCTTAAACTTTTATATCATCGTCCATCAACCCAATTTTGTTTATTCATATTAAAAATAGGAGATTAAATATTTTATTTATTTTTATTTCACTCAAGTTTGAGCCATCCATATCCAATTTCTGTCTGTCCGCATGCCACTCCTAAGCATGACTGATGACTTGAAAAAAGGTTAAGTCCATAAATTTATGTAACACTCTACCTAACACGTTTACGTATTCTACAAATCATATGCAATTGGGATTTAATTATATTTTTGGATTAACAGTTAATCTGAACCATTCAAGGGGATTTTATTAACTTAGAATGAGTATAGATATGGATAATGAAAAATTTTATGGGCATTTTTGGGTAAGAAAGACAAGTTTTGAGATATGAAGTATTTTACAAGATTTTTTGTGTGTCTTGGGTGGGAGTGAGAGAAGATTTTTTATTTATTTTGTATTTTATTATTTTAATCCTCTTTAGATATTCTCATTCATTTTATTTTTTTAATGATTTGAACTTACAATTATAATGAGAACTATCCATCATTGAAATAACTCTCTCACGTATGAAATTTTATAAGATTATTTTATATTTTAATATTCTTTTTCTTGAGAGGGGAATTTTTCATTATTATATTTGTACTTGACTTTTATGTGAGAATCACGTTGTAATATATATTTAAAAAGGTTTTATTGAAATTATTTGTAAACAATAAAAAGGACAGAGAGAAGAAACAAGTCAACATAATTTAGAATATCAAGGGATGTGCAATCTACCAGTGGATATAAATTACTCTCTCTGTCTCAATTTAATTGAATTTTTGAGATTTTTTTTTTAAGATTCAAAATAGTTAAATTATTCAAAGTTTAAGATGAATGTTCGAAATTTTTTTCATATTTGCCCTTTTATTTAAGTTTTATATTTTCTAGGGACAAGTCACACTATATATTTATAACTATACAAAGAATAATAGTGAAGAGTATGATTAAAATTTTATCTTTAAATAATTTTCTTAACATGTTAGCACTGACTCACAAATTCAATTAATATAAGAAAGAGGGAGTAGCATTTAGTACTAGCTTTGTTCTTAAGGAAAATTAAACAAAGAAGAAATTAGGTCAAGATTTTGGGTGTGTTGATACAGAGAATCTTTTTATTTTTTTATTTTTAATGTTAATTGGTTATGGAGTACTATAATATTTTGAGAATATTTTTATATTTAGAAAAATAAATTTTAAAAATAAAGAAATTATTTTTGGAAATAAAAAAAAATAAGTTACAAAAAAGTGTGTTTGATATGGAGGAAAAAGATTTATAAAACATATATTTTTTTAATATTTTGATATTTAGCTAGTCGAAACTAAAAATATTTTGAATAGTACTTTTTTAGAAAAATAAAGTTCTAAGAAATTAGAAAAATGAGAATACGTTCCACAAGTAGAATTTCAAATTCAATGACTCCTTACCAATCCAACGGCCCCAACCCTAACCCTGTCTATCCCAACTTCACTCCCCTGCCTGTAATAACTCGTTAGGTCATTTTAAGAATTAATCCTCTTGATTTCCTATAAGATATATCTTGAAGTATTTTAAATGGATATTTTGTTTTCAATAACTATGGCTATTTAATTTATAGGTAAGTTTGAATAATAAATATAAGTGGAGGAGGGGGGTTGGGGGGAGGGGGGGTAACTGTTATTTATTTAAGAGCCTATATCATTTGACACTTGTGTTTCCTTTCGAATCTATTGTAATAAGTTAGAAGTTTGTGCACGTGACAACCAGGTTTTGGGGATTGTTTTATTATGTCGGCATATTATTCACAATTAAACTTTCATTTTTTTTATTTCCACATTTTAACATCACATATAGTTGGGTTGTAGGCTGACTTGTCTTGGCGGGATAAGACGAGTGTCATCACGCCCATTTTTGGATCGTGAGAGTATGTGCCAGAAGTATGTGTCGGAAGAGTCTCATATACTCTCGTTTGATTCGGTGGTATTGAATCCATACTTGTTATTTGAGGAGGAGCCTATAGTTATTTTGGATAGACAAGTTCGAAAACTTAGAAATAAAGAGATTGTCTTCGTGAAGGTGCAATGGAAGAATCGTCCAGTTAGAGAGGCGACTTGGGAGACAGAGTTTGACATGCGTGTTAAGTATCCCCATCTCTTCGAAGCTTCATGTACTTTCTTCTACCTTATGTTCGAGGACGAACATGATTTTTAGTGACGGATAATGTAATGACCCTTTAGTTCATTTTGAGAATTAGTCCTCTTGATTTCCTACAAGATGTATCTTGAAATATTTTAAATGGTATTTTGGACTATTCAATAACTATGGTTATTTAATTTATAGGTAAGTTTGAATAATTAATATAAGTGGGAAAGGGGGGGGGGGGGGGTTAAATGTTAATTTATTTAAGAGCCTATATCATTTGACACTTGTGTTTCCTTTCAAATCTATTGTAATATGTTATAAGCTTGTGCATGTGACAATCAAGTTTTGGGGATTGTTTTATTAAGTCGGCATATTATTCGCAATTAAACTTTCATTTTTTTTTATTTTCACATTTTAAACGTCATAGTTGGGTTATAGGCTGACTTGTCTTGGCGGGATAAAACGAGTGTCATCACGCCCATTTTTGGATCGTGTCACCACCATTCCACCATAATAGCATTTTTCTATATTACATCTAATATTTTTAAAATACATAATATTTTTATTTGTTATGTATCAAACATTTATAAAAATTAGCAAAATAATTAAGTACGAAACTAGTTCATTTGTTTTCTAAAAAAAAAAAAAAAAAAAAACAGCTTGGAAAATATTTTCTTTTGTCGTACCAAAATATTCACCCAAAGTGAGATCTCAAATTCACGACCTTCTCTCCATCCCTTTCGCTAACCTGAACCCTACTCTCCATCCATTCTACTCCTAATTTCTTAATTACATATAAATATTTTTAAAATAATAAGTAATTGTTTTGTTTATTTATCAAGTGCTACTAAATGAGTGAGAAAATATTATCAGGAAAGACTTTTTTTTGGGTACTAAACACACTGTTGAGACATAAATTTTAAGAAAAATACTTTTTTTTAATAAATCTTATGAGATGTGAATTTAAATTAATCAAAATTTTAAAAAGATACCAAATATTATGAGAAACTGAAATAATACTGAGGCATGCACTTAGCTGTGCCTTTAGTTGATTTTTATTTTTTTTTAATTTTTCTTTGAATTTTTTTGGATTAGATGAAGAGTATCGGAAAAAGAGAAAAAAAGGTAAGTTGATGTGACAAAGTAGTTAGAGGTAGAAGTAAAATACAAGTCACAAAATTTCCTGTCAAATTTTTTCCCATCGAATTCGTGTATTTTGACGCATTTAAATATAGGTATTTTAGATATGAAATTAAAATTAGATGTAATTTATTTTAACATATTATATTTAAGTGAGTTTGCATATAGCTAACTCTCCATCATTATTTTGATCTCGCTCGCATCTCTCTCTCTTTCTATTTGCTTCTCTTCTTATGTATTTGTACTTTAGAATGTATATGATATCAGATATATATATAGTGATTCGCATATATTTAAGATACACAAACTATCTCGCTCCTCCACTCCCTATTTCAGTGTTCTGATACTAAAAATACGTCGATATGTTTGATTTGAAATCTAATATGATATTATTAATTAGTGAAATAATATGTAATTATTTTAAATTATAGAAAAAAATAGAAATATGATAAAATATATGTGTAAGAGTAAGTAATTTTTCCTTTTTTATTTGAGTCCGCAATCGAAATCTCTAATTTAGAATGGAAGACTTTCAATCCTTCACTCTCATGTTGGAATTAGTCTACCACAGTAAATCTTCACTAGTTGAACGATGTTATTATTATTTTAATTTCCTAGCTTTTCAAGCAAGTTGGTTGCTAAAATCCGTATTTTGGACACAAAAATTCAACAATTACGGAAAGACTATAGTTTCGTCACATTAAAACTAAGTAATAATTATAAAATAACACTTTCAAATTTTGAAAAATATTTATATTAATTTTTTAAAAAATATTAAATTTTATAATAAGAAATTAGTAGTGTGAGATAATCGAGAGTTCATGTCAATGTCACGAGCCTCTTTTAATTTCGGAAAAAGGGTCAAAAATTATCCCTCAACTTGATTTTATTGTTTGACTTTATCCCTGTCGTTAAAAGTAAAATAGTATTGCACCGGTCTTTGCAAAACTTAATATCCATAACCCTCAATTGGATGAAAAAATCCAAATCATTTAAAATTAACTTAATTTCTTTTAATTGACCCATTCCCTTTTTTATCCGTACCCGACCAATCCAAACCCATCTCTTCATTCTTCTTTTTCGTCTGTTTCTTCCTCAATTTCTACAGCAAAACAAGTTGAATATTCTCTTGAAAAATCAGATTTCAACATAAAAATTACACACATATTTAAATCAATGTACAGATGAACGAACAAATAAGAAGACCCAACGGTCCATAAAACAATCCAAGGGACCTTTAATTCTTAACTCGTAACATCCCATGAAATTATCGAAACGCTCCTAAAATCTAATCGTGTGCACAACGCATCTTCCAAAGCTCCAATGGGAAATCCGAGATCGAATTTGTGATCAATACGGAAAATTGAGTCAGAAAATGATTTCGACCCGATTTAAGAGCAATCGGAGAGAAAAATATTTTTTGCTAATTAATTAAAAAACAGTGTCTGTCCGCATTCTTGGCGCGACGCGAACAGAACGCGGAGCAACACTTTGCTTTTTGTCATTTTTCTACGAGAGTTAGTTTTCCGAAAAATTTCACAAAATACACAGGTGCACGCCCCCTCCGCGACGCGCACCAGTGTACCAGTTTTAACTTTTTTTCTTTTATTTCGGGAAGGGCAATTTTGTCCTTCCTAATATATTTTAATACCCCAAAACTATTTTTAAAGGGTATTTCATATGAAAGGGTTTCAAAACCCATATTTTCCTAAGGTAAAACATACCATCTGAGAGAGGAGAAGAAGAAATGATTAAGAGTTCCAAATCCAGGTCATAGATTCTTGAAGGAAGTTGAGAATTCTCCAGTCCCAGGTATGTAAAAACTATCCAAAAGCATGGAATTGTTCTTCCATGTGCCCCAATGTAAAGTTAGGATGTAAGAATTGATACTTAGAGTCTTGATTAGTGATTTCTTGAAAGTTTCTTGATTGTTATCTTTAGTCCCTGAATATTATCTTTATTTCTTGAATATATTCTTTAAATTATATTTTTATATCCTAAATTGATGATCATCATGCTTAAAGTTTACTGTATACATACATTATCATGTGATTTTGATCTAACTTTTACAAATTCTCTCTGTAAAGACTTGAATAATGAACTTACGGGGATGTCTAGAGCCTTGATTGTCTGAATGTGATGTTTGACTGTGTCTGAGTCCTGAGGTGATGTGTGTTGATGACTGTGATAGCTGAAAACAATATTGAAAAAGAGTTGGATGAGTATAGTCCCTTGAATTTGAAAGGATAGTCTTGTCCGTAGAGGTTGAGTGATGGAAATCCTTGATGAATTGATAGATTTATCAGCATGTCGAGTCTTGGGAGGAGTATTGAGCACCGAAAATGAGTAAGAGTGAGTCCCACTAGCACTTATTACCTACGTGGTCAGAGTAGCGGAGGATTGGACCGTGAGAACGGATGTTTCCTTAGTCCTAAAAGAGGACTTACTATTATTATAAACCCCTGATGTATGCCCTTTTACCCCGGCAAGGTACTGGGCGGATGCCGCAACAACATCGCTTCGTTGTACCATCACCGGCTCATAGGTGATGGGTGTAGGTCCAAGAAACTCCCAGATAGGTCTCTTGATGATAGAACTCCGATGTGATGTGATGGTTTGATATTTTGATGGACAGTGAGGTGATAGAGACCGGTCCCATACGCTGAGATGAGGTTGAGTGATTGACGAGTGACTGTTGCATTGTTCCATTTACTTTATCCCGTTTTACATACAGTACATTCCACGCACTAACGCCTTTTGGCACTGCATCATTTTATGATACAGATTCTGTAGACAGAAGATTTCAGCAGCCCAATCGTTGAGGTTCAGAGCTTGATTTTAGACCATAGTGAGTCCTTCCCAGCATTTGGAGGATGATTATTATTTCTTTTTATATCAGTATTTCTTTTGATTGTGGTAATCATGGCCTGTCATGGTGCCTTCTTAGATATTAATTATAGAGGCTTCGTAGACATAGACAATTGATGGTAGTGTCGGGCTTGTTGATTCCTGTTTCCTTTCTTTGAGATACTTATTCGTATTATCTTATGGTAGCTTATTATTTTATTGAATCTTCCGCATATGATGGATGGAACGATGGCAATGAGACTAGGTGATCCGCTTGGGGACTAGCAATAATCTTCGAGTGACAGTCACGTCTAAGGTACCCTTCCGGGGCGTGACTAATTCACAAGAAAATCATAAAAATGCAAGAAAACTTCATGTTTTTTCTTCATCGTCTTCAAACCCATCTTCAAAATTCAGCGAATAACTTAATGGATCGTAATGAAACTCAGTAGAAGAGCTACATCCTTTTCTCCTTCTTTGCTCTCATTCTTTGGGGTGCCAATCGACCTCAAAAACCCAAATATCACCATTCCTTACACAACTTCTGCCCTTTGTGTTGGTGCTGACTTTCTACTGCGCAAGCGTCGTTGGATAAAGTCTTCCAAGATCCAGTCTTGAGTGAGCTGAAGAATCTAGTGGAGGAGGAATCACGGAAGTGACAACTGACGTAGGAGTGAGAGTGAGGAGAAGAACCTATGGGATTGATAACAAGGGTGGAGTGAAACGACGTCGTTGTCTTCTCTCCATTGTGAGAATCACGTGATAGACTCTGGACATACTACACCGGCCGGCGACTATTGGCCGGCGATGAAGTAGCCAAGCTCGTATCTTCTGAATCAGTTTTTGTGTGCATTTTTCCTTTTGTTTTTGGTTGAGCCAAGAAATTGTTAAAGTTTGCTATTATTTAGGATGGGTTAGGTTTGGGTTGGGGTGGGATTGGGTGAAAATATAAAACGAATATAAATAAAATTATTTGGGGTTTTCCATTCATCGAGGGACATATGTGGTAAGTTTTCTAATGGCAAAGGTAAAAATAAATTCATTTTAACAATGAGGATAAGATCAAACAATAAAACAAAGTTGGAGGGAGGGGATTTTTGACCTTTTTCCCTTTAATTTTTATACCTTAATAACACAATAAAAAATACTCAATAATTCCATATAATGCTGTAACATATAACTTATATGTATAATATGGAAAATGATAATTTATAAGAAACCCTCAAAATAATGTTTGCCTTCCTTAATTATTCATGTGAGTTTTTCAGTCTGAAATAAATTGAAATCGGCTATATATAAATTCACATTTTTTTAATTTAAGCTCATCACACATACGCTCGGGCCCAATAAATATGTTTGATTATTTTTATACTTTTATCGTATAAATAAATTTAAATATTGAAATATAAAATCTCATTCGTTTTATTTTGTTTGTCCTTTTTTTAATTCATCCAAAAAATATGTCACGCCCCGGGATGATATGCAAGATGTGGCCGACATCCAGAGACTATTGTTAGTCCCCGAGCGAACCACTTGACCTCATCACAATCATTCAATCAACAATCTCTACAAACTAGCGGAAGACATAAGGAATATAAATGGGCACATCTATCTGGTCTCAACATATAATATGATAAATGAAAGGCTGGTAGAAAGAACTAGCTCAACAAGTCTTAACAATCAACATTCGACTCCAGTCTATAAAGCCTCTACTACTATCAAGTGGTGTCAATGATAGACCCATGGCTACCTCAAATCAAAATAAGCTATCAAGTCTAGCTCTGTAAGTAAGATGAAATAAATGTAATGAATCATCCAGAGTAAGGGAGGCTCACCAATCAGCTGGCTACTCAGATCCTCAACGATTCGCCTGTTGACGATCTCTAATGTAACACCCCACACCTTAAAATATTGGCACAATGCAAATGAAACATGACATGATTTGGACAAATTGACGCTAACTTTTAAAAGTGCTTGAACCTAGTGTTAATGGGCTATATGTGCGTCTAACGCTTAAGAGGGTCGAGGGTATACATGTTTTGTGTTGAATTAAGGAGATTACGACCTTAAATGAAGTAAAAGAATTGTGGTGCTTGTAGGACTTAGAAGCTAGTAGGTGAGTCACCTACTTGCTTAGCTTAAAATCGCTAGTTAAACGGAGACGAGGCTAGACGTCGAATTTGTTCAAGTTCGATTACGAATAAAGTCTGTGTTAAGGGTGCAATTTTAGCCCATGTTTTATGATCATAAATGGACTATATACTTAGCCCAAGAAAAATATAAAAGAAGCCCAAGACCATTACAATATCTTTAGCAAATTAGGCCCAACCAATCAAGAAGAGGAAATTAAAAAGAATTGGCAGCAAAGACCCATCTATTTAGATCCCCAAAAGGTCCAAGTTAAAGGGGCAAGGAGCTGCATCACCTGCTTGGTGATATAAGGCTGAAGTAGCCTTAGTAAGCCGGCCAAATCACTCTATAAAAAGGGGCCAAAATAGCTCCCAAAGGTCATTTCTCAACTTGACCTCATAAAAATCAAATTTGCTCTCTAAATTCCTCTCAACTTTTCTCAACTTTGTGAAACAGCCAAACGACTCTTTTAAGGTTCTTAAGGAGCCTCTAAACCTTGAAAATAAAGGTAAGTAATTATAATTATGTATTTAGTATGGTTTTATCATGAAAAACAAGAGATAGATGCTAGTTACGTTTGCTGAAATATGTTGGACAGATTCTGTACAGAAAGTTGCTGCACCTTTTCCTTTTGTTTTGGTGATTTCCCTATGGTTTGTAAATTGTATTATGAAGAGAAATTGATATTATTAACATGGTTTGAGTCATAAACATCACCCTAAGGTCGCTGCCCTGATTTTGGTTTCATTTAACTAGCGCATTTTATCGTGTTATCTTAAGCGTCATATTGATTGGAATTTGCGGGCTGTTGTATATAAGGCTATTAGACCACGTCCTTCATGACTTCTTAAGTGCTATCATAAGACTATTTTTAGGTCTGTTTATGTGTGTAAATTTTGCTGCAACAGTTTGGTTAGAGTTGGAATAGGTTTGGAGTTGTCAACGTCGAAATGTAGCAAAGGAAGGTAACGTTATGCTGT
>JAPFFP010079611.1:0-22647 GCA_026153255.1 Solanum medicagineum | reverse complement strand
ACACATTCTTGGAGGCTTGCCCATTCAGGGTTCTCTTTATGAAGAAATGCTAAGGCTAAAGAGCTTATAGGGTTTGATGAAAAGAAGATTGAGTACATTCCCTGAACTTGTGTTCATTTATTTGTGGCCTTTTATCATCTTTGAGAAGCTAATCAAAAGGTGTCTTTCAGCAAGTGGATACAATTCTGGTCTAAGAAACCTCTAAGGTATGGCCCTACTCTGTCGAGCTAGGAAAAGATATCTGCTCATCCTCAATTAACGTAAAATCCTAGTTGAGTATTGCGAAATGCAAAAAGGTGGTCCCAAGCCGAAGAGAGGATATTTTCTAGGCTTGGGGTGAGACCTGAAAAAAGAGTTGAGATATATCTGGCAGCGTTCTTGTCTTGTTAGTTGTGCACTTTTTTTCTTCCGAATAAATAAGGTGACTTCATTCATCCTAGGGCCTTTAAGATGGCAAGCTTGATGGCGAGTGAGATAAAAGTCAGCCTCGCAATTCCGGTGTTAGCCAGTATCTATAATGGTTTGAATAAGATTCAACTCCATCACACCTTGACCAAATTAGTCTGTTTTCCTATTCATTATGTTTATAGATGGCATGCTCATTATTTCAAGACTCATTTAGCTTTTGCTAATGGACCATTTGTTCCCACTATGGTTTTTTACTCTGGAGAGAGAGAGGTGTAAGGTATTTCGAAAAAAGTGACGCGATGAAATGCATCCTTGGTGGAAAGAATATGGCTTGGACATCTACCGCGTTGGACAAGGCATACCCTCATTTTTATGTGGATACTAATAATGAACCTAAGTTGACGTTGAGCTATTTTATGAGTATTTCCTTCAACTATCTTCCTGTTAGGTGCAAAAATTCATTTATCATTGAACCATATAGTCCACATCGCTTTAGTCATCAATTTGGATTCATCAAAATATCCTGGCATCATGAAGCATGATATTCGCAGTGCTTCTTTGGATAAAGGTCTCATGCTTTGGAGAATTTTCACTATGAGTGGATCTACATCCCTAGCGACTTTTCGATCACTCACTCCTAATACAAGAATTTCACTTGGACCTAATTATTAGTCTTGGTGGAAGAAAACTCACGGAAATTTTCTTAATGATCGTTTGCAGGGTTTGGTGAATGCTGCTGGACCAATTCCTATTGTACACTTAGAGGATTCAGGCAATGTGCATATAACTGAAGTCCCCAATACTGATGTACCTCATTTGGATGCCAAGGTGTCCCAACAACGTAATAAAGAAAACTCTCAACTTCCTCTGGTGGCACCGAAAGAAAAGACATCTATTCAAGCTGCTTGAGTTCTTAAAAGGTCTCTTCAATATGAGAGTGAGAGTAGAAGTGGAGATCATTGTTAGAAGAGAACAAGGGTATGTCTAGATGAAAATGCTACTATGCCTGTGGTTGAATTACATGATGAGACAAGTAGCCCTTCAAGTGCCATAACGACCCCCATTAAAAAGGCATGATTTTGACTTGCCGTGTCGAGTATATCTTAGCTCCCCTTTTTGATTATTCACCCTCTTCTCTCTTTTTTTTAAATCCAGGCAAATAAAAGCCCAATCTATCTCTTGTGATGAGGTCAAAGATACTTTGAAGTCTAATGTACGCGACCACCCAACGATTGTCATGTCCGTATTTGATGGAAAGAGAGTCTTGACAGATGCTCAGAAGAATTTCATTTCTTCTCGTTGGACCACTATCTGAGGGAAACTCTCTAGATGTGATGTATATTTTGCTTCCTCTCTTAAAGATGAAATCCAACTAATTATCAAAGAGATGAAATTCAAGGATGTAGACATCTTACCTTTGATAAAGCTATTTGACTCAATCTTTAAGTTTGCTACATCATATGACCAAGCAAGATCAACCCTCAATGATATGGATATGGCGATTGCAGAAAAGAGTTGTTCCTAGATGCAGGAGAACATCTTTCAAATGTCATGCTTGAGGAGTATGACAAGGTTAGAGTGATGTCCTCTCCTCATTAGTTACTGGGTAAATGAAGAAGAAGATAAATTTGCGATGCAAAAAGGCACAAGCTCTTGAAGCCTTTTTAGCAACTGCCAAGGATGAAGTTGAAGAGGCCAACCTAGCTACCGCACTTGAAGCTATGGAATTCGATGCATGCTCTGACATAGATTTGTCTGATGGTTTGGGGAGAAAGAAGGAGCATCTAGTGGCTTTGCGTTAAGAGTTGTTTAACTATAATTTATGCTTAGATTAGATTTATTTTCCTTTTTATCTTCTTTTTCTTATTTTATTTTCTTTAGAGTTAGATGATATGTTAGACAATTTATGATATTAATATGTTTTTTCTTGTCTTACATTATGAATCTTTATGACCTCTTTTCTTTTTTGTATTCTCCCACTTGAATTTTCTTGGGTTGCAAGCTTTAACAATTCAAACTTAGCCCATAGCTTATAGGCCAATAAGAATAGAAATAAAATAACCTCTACTAGCAAATATTACGAATATTAATGCTTCAACTTATAAGATAAGCCTTAAGGACTTCCAAGGCTTGAACATTTTAACATTCAGACTGGATGACTTATTTTTGTTAGTTTGAAGGAATTAGGTAAAACGACCAAGAAAGTGCCGAAACATATGCCTCGAAAACGCCCATAATCGTAATTTTCATATATCTCAAAATTCATGTGTGACATCTTATTCTTGACCAGGGGCCAAAATTGAGTGGGAAATGGGTATAACCCGAAATTTAGAAGACCCGTAGCGAAAAATGAATTTTACCAACTTTGCAATTTTCAGAGAGGGTTCGGGACACCTCCTTGATGCAAACCCATAGCAGAGTAGTGTTTGCACTTCCTTATTTTTTCAATTTTGGTCTAAAACCTTGGAGTCTTGGCTCCATACCGTTTTATGCATAAAAACACCTATACATAGCCATTTTTCAACTCTGTATTACTCAATACACTCTCAAAATCCTCTTAAACACTTAGCCAACTATTTCATACAAATTCAAGTGACTCAAGCTTGATTCCGGATCTCAAGAACTTCATTCAAGCTTTAAGTTCTCATTTAAATCTTCATCAAAGGAATCTCCAAAGTTGAGGTATGTGAGTTTCAGCCATTGGGTCCTTTCCCCCATGGCGCCCAACCTTCCTTTTTATGAAAATTATATTTTTCCAAGTTGTGTCGCTTATGGGTATTACTCATTATTGATTATGATCATATACTATGTTCGGGTTTCATGAAAAGTTGATTAAAAACACATGTTTGCCTATTTTAAGCTTATACTATGAGATGGTTTGTCTATTGTGACTATGCATGTTTTGAGCTATGGAACTATGATCTATGAGGAGATTTGATGGGGGTTTCCAATGTATCTTACATGAGGGTTTTACCATGAGTTGGTGGTTGATTTACATTGAGTTTTCGCATTCTATTTCACTCTTGAATTGCATGATTTTGAACTAGTATTACACACCCACCAAGTATTTGATAAAATGGCTTGTTAAGAATTCTTGGGATATTGATGGTCTATTGCATGGATTATGAATCAAGTGACTTTGTGATGATGAAGGGGTTGTATATAATATATTGAATTCATGAGAAGTATCTATAGTGTTGCAAGTTGACCACACCTTGTTGGGGTGGGGGTGACATGCCCAATCACCTTATGAGGGGGTGACAAGCCTAGACCACCTTGTCGGGGGATGACATGCCCGTACTACCACATTGAGTAGTTTGTACCTCAATCATCTTGTCGGGCGGGACATACCCATACTACCATGTTGAGGGGTATGTACCTCAATCACTATGTCGGGGGTGACATGACCGTACTACAATGTCAAGGGGTATGTACCTTAACCACCTTGTCGGGTGGTGACATGCCCGTACTACAATGTTGAGGGGTATGTTCCTCAGTCACCTTCCAAGGGGGTGACATGCCTTGGATTCCAAGTAATAGTTTGCTTGGTCTATGATAGTATGGTCTCTGCCTACACATGTACCCTATATTTGCAAGCCATACGATTTACAAACATGTTTTACTTTAAGCATTGGTCATGCATGCCATATTGATACTATACTATACCTTACCTATGATTATGCATTTTGATTAAGTTGGCTTATGTCTTATTGCATTGCATACTACATACTTAGTATATTCAAGCGTACTAACGCATACACTATGTCTGTATGATGTTACCATGTAGAAACGGGAGCTCCTCACAATCGTCCTCCTCGTGGCTAGTTTTGACATCTTGAAGATAAGCTTTTGGTGAGTCCTCAAGTTCGGGGACACTAACTTTGCTCTCTCACTTTTGTTATCTCTTTATATTGAACTTTGATACTAAAAGGCTAAGCCTGGAAAGTGTCTTGGTCCCACCCAATCTATGCTAGAGGTGTTGCTGGGCAAGAGATGTAATTATGCTTGAGCTTTGACTATTCTATGATTTGTGCTAATAAAGACTTCCCTTAGTCCCTTTATCCCTAATTATACTCTCTTGATGTTGTTCACTTTGCTTTCCCGACCAAGGATGTGTGATTGATATGCTCAGAGGCTTGTTTGGGTACCTTCGGGTTCCCATTCGTTCTGTCACGGCTAGGCCCTAGGTTTGGGCCGCGACAAACTTTGTATTAGAGTACTAGGTTGTTAATGGTCCTCTAAATAAAACACACCATGTCGATTATGGTCTTGTTCATGCTTGTGAAGTGTACCACGACTATGAGAAAGAGGATATGAGGCGTTTTAGGAAATATTTCCCTTCTTCTTGAACTATGTCATGCTATAGAAGTTAAAGTAAGGTTTTCTGCTAATTAATGTTCTGTGTTACTCTAGATAATGCTATTCCAAGAGGGAGAAGGGCTTGTTTACCCGAGGAGCAACCGGCCCCACCCGCTCCTCAAGCTCCTCATAATGGGTAGCAGCCATAAAGAGTTTCGGGATGCTATTACCATGTTATTCCATGCCATGAAAAATCAAATCAACCAAGGGGCCCAAGTCCCTCATGCTCCTACTCTAGCCTCTAAGGTGAGGGATTTCACAAAGATGAACCCACCGGAGTTTCATGGGTCTAGGTGGATGAGGACCCTTAGGAATTCATTGATGAGGTGTACAAAGTGTTGTCTGTTATGGGAGTTAAATTGGAGGAGAAGGTAGAGTTGGCGGCCTACTAACTCAGAGGGGTGGCCCAAATATGGTTTACCCAATGGAAAGTGGAGAAGGGGAACAACAATATGATCCTTTGGGAAGAGTTTAAGCCTGCATTTCTCAACTGATTCTTCCCTATTGAGTTAAGGGAGGCCAAAATGATGGAATTTATGAATTTAAAAAAAGTGTCGATGAATGTGAGAGAGTATGCCCTCATGTTCAACCAACTCTCCAAATATGCTCCACAATTGATGGCCGAGCCAAGGTATAGGATGAACAAGTTTGTGATGGGTGTATCCGATTTGGTAAATGAGGAGTGTCATGCCTTCGTGTTGATAGGTGATATGGACTTGTCTCGCCTCATGACTTATGCCGAATAATTAGTGGGGGGAAAAGTTAAGAAAGAGGAGAATGGGTGAGGCCAAGAGGGCCCATTTTAAAGGAGGACTCCAAAATCCTAAGGGTGGCCGGTTTCCTCAAGGCCACAAGTTGTAAGGCCAAAGTTCTTGAAATTCTCCTAATAAAATGGTTTTTTATGATAATCAAAGGTTCCAAGGAGGAGGTAGTGTGGTGCCTAACCTCATGCACCAAAGATGTGGTAAGAACCATAATGGCCCATGCAGGAGAAACTCAAATGCTTGCTTTGGTTGTGGTGAAATGGGTCATTAGGTGATTGACTGTCCACGTGCACAAAAAAAGGGCAGAGATGGGTATCCATAAGGCCAAGGTGCAAATGCGGGTCCTAAGGGAAGAGGAGGCCAACAAGGGGTGCTCCAAGGAAAAATCGATTCTATGCTCTTCAAGAGAGACAAGGGGTAGATGAGGTAACCGATGTCATCTTTGGTATGTTAAAAGACTTTTATTTTGATGTGTATGCATTGTTAGACATGGGTACCACTGTTTCTTTTATTACTCCTTTTGTTGCCAAAAAGCTTTATGTTAATCCCGAATTGTTATGTGAGCCGTACGAAGTGTATTGGTGCATCCATTGTTGCTAATAGAGTCTATAGAAATTGTCCCATGTTCATTTTTCATAAAATCTTGCCTTGTGATTTTGTTGAATTGGATATGGTGGATTTTGATGTCATTCTTGGGATGCATTGGTTGCATGCATATTATGCCTCTATTGATTGTAGAACCCGTAGGGTCAAATTCCAATTCCCTAATGAACCCGTCCTTGAGTGGGAGAGTCATGATGTGGTGGTCAAGGGAAGGTTTATTTCTTGCATTAAGGCCCAAAAGTTGATTTCTAAGAGGTGTCTCTATCATCTTGTGAAGGTTAGGGATGTTGAGTCCAAAGTACTTCTTATAGAGTCAGTTCCTGTGGTTAATGAGTTCCTTGATGTCTTTCCTAATGAGCTTCCCAGTGTTCCTCCCAAAAAGAAAATAGACTTGGGTATAGACCTCCTTTCTGATACTCAACCCATTTCTATTCCCCTTACCGTATGGCCCCGCGGAGTTGAAGGATTGAAAGGGCAATTGAGGGATTTGTTGGAGAAGGGTTTTATGAGGCCTAGTCAATCACCTTGGGGTGTAACAGTGTTGTTTGTGATGAAGAAGGCTGGTACTCATAGAATATGCATTGATTACCGGCAACGTAATAGGGTCACCATAAATAATGAGTACCCTCTACCAAGGATTGATGATCTTTTTGACCAACTTCAAGGGTCTAGTCACTTCTCTAAGATTGATCTTCGGTCCGGGTATCACCAAGTGAAAGTGAGGTAGTGTGACATTCCCAAGACGACTTTCCAGACTAGGTATGGCCACTTTGAGTTTGTGGTTATGTCTTTTGGGTTGACCAACGCACCGGTTATCTTCATGTATCTTATGAATAGGGTTTCTAAATCCTACCATGACTTTTTTGTGGTGGTTTTTAATGACGATATGTTGATCTATTCCCATAGTGAGGAGGAGCATGTGGATCACTTGAGGGTGGTGTTACAAATCTTGAAGGAGGAGAATTTGTATGCTAAGTATGAGAAATGTGAGTTTTGGTTGAAAGAGGTTTCTTTTCTAGGACATGTGGTGTCGGGGGATGGTATTAAGGTGGATCCTAAGAAGACGGAGGTGATTGCAAATTGGTCTAGACCTTTGACTCCCTCGGACATTAGAAGTTTCTTGGGTTTGGCGGTTTATTACCAGAGGTTTGTAGGTGGTTTCTCTTCTATTGCTTCTCCAATGACTAAGTTGACCCAAAAAAAGGCAAAATATGTATGAAAAGAGTTTCCAAACTTTGAAAGATGAGCTTGTCTCTGCTCCTAAATTGTCTCTACCGGAAGAGTTATAAGGGTTTGTTGTGTATTGTGATGCCTCAAGAATTTGTTTGGGTTGTGTTTTGATGCAAAATGGTAAGGTGAGAGCTTATGCCTCTAGACAACTTAAGGTGCATGAAAAGAATTATCCTACCCATGATCTTGAATTGGCCGTCGTGGTATTTGCTATGAAAATTTGGCATCATTATTTGTATGGGGTGCATGTTGATGTGTTTACCGATCATAAGAGTCTCCAATATGTGTTCACCCAAAAAGATATCAACTTGAGACAACGAAGGTGCTTAGATTTTCTTAAAGATTATGATATGAGTGTACATTATCACCCTAGTAAGGCTAATGTTGTGGCCAATGCTTTGAGTAGGGTGTCTAGGGGTTGACTAGCTCATGTTGTTGATGGTGGCAAAGAGGTGGCTAGAGAGGTTCATCGGTTGGCTAGATTGGGGGTTAGGTTGGAAGAGGCTTATAATGTGGGTGTAGTGGTTATTGATGGTTCTAAGTCTTCCTTGATTGAGGAAGTGAAGGTAAAGCAAGATCTTGACCCCGCCTTGTTAGAGTTGAAGGCCCTTGTGAAAGATGTTAAGGTGGAAGTTTTCTCCCAAGGGGGAGATGGTGCCCTTAATTACCAAGGTAGGTTGTGTGTGCCTAGTGTGGATGACTTGAGAAAGACGATTCTAGATGAGGCTCAAAATTCTTCCTATTCTATTCGCGCCACTTATACAAAGATGTATAAAGGTTTGAGGGAAGTGTTTTGGTGGGGTGGTATGAAGAGAGATATTGATAAGTTTGTATCTGGTTCCCATAATTGCCAACAAGTGAAATCTGAACATCAAAGGGTTGGCCTAACCTAAGATACAGAGATTCCTACTTCGAAGTGGGAGGAAATCAACATCGATTTGGTAGTTGGGTTGCCTACGAATAGGAAGCATTTTGATTCTATTTTGGTTATGGTTGATAGAATGACAAATTTGGCTCATTTCCTATCGGTCAAAACTACTTATGGTGCCGAAGATTATGCTAAATTGTACATTGATGAATTAATTAGATTGCATAGGGTGCCTTTATCTATCATTTTGGCTCGTGGTGCTCAATTCACTTCTCACTTTTGGAGGTCCTTTCAAAGAGATCTTGGTACCAAGGTAAAGCTCAGTACGGCCTTTCACCCTCAAATGGATGGCCAAGCCGAGATAACTATTCAAACTCTTGAGCATATGCTTAGGTGTTGTGTTTTTGAAATTTAAAGGTAGTTGAGATGAGCATCTTCCACTCGTTGAGTTTGCCTACAATAATAGTTATCATTCAAGCATTAGTATGGCTAATTTTGAGGCTCTCTATGGTAGACACTGCAGGTTCTCGGTTGGATGGATGGTTTGAGGTAGGGAAACAGCCTTATTAGGCCCGGATTTGGTTATGGAGGCCATGGAGAAGGTAAGCTTGATAAGGAAAATATTGAAAACAGCCCAAAATCATCGAAAGTCCTATGCCGATGTGAGGAGAAGAGACCTTGAATTTAAGGTTGGTGATTGGGTCTATTTGGAGGCCTCACCCATGAAGGGTGTGGTTCGTTTTGGTAAAAAGGAGAAATTGAGTCTAAGATTTGTTGGTCCTTATAGAGTGTTGAGAGGACTGGTAAGGTGGCCTATGAATTGGAATTGCCCAATGATATGAATATGGTCCATCCAGTTTTCTATGTGTCTATGTTGAGGAAGTGTGTGGGTGACCCAAGTGCTATTGTGCATTTACATGTTGTGGGTGTTATTGAAGACAATTTGACTTACGAAGAGGTCCCCGTAGAAATTTTTGGATAGACAAGTGAAGAGGTTGAGGAACAAGGATGTAGCTTCCGTTAAGGTCCTTTGTAAGACCAACAAATTGAAAGTGCCACACGGGAAGCAGAGGCAGACATTCAAAAGCAATATCCCTATCTCTTCCACTCTGCTCAAGCCTAAGGTACTACTTTAAGTCTCCTACATTATTTCAAGTCTTAAGTTTCAGCCCTTATGTCATTTGCATGCTTTCATGTTTATGTTGGCAAGTTTATGGTGATTTTGAAACTTATTTTGAGATTTTTGAAATGATGTTTTAATGCATTTGTTGCATTCATATGTTGAGCTAAAATCATCTTGATTACTTCTCTTATGTATGTTTCTTTGACATTTGGGGACGAATGTTCCCAATGGGGAGAAATTGAAACGCCCCAAAAATTTCCCAAGAATGTGCCTCGGAAACTCTCATAATCGTAATTTCCATATATCTCAAAATACGTATGTGATATCGAAAATCCAACTTCATATTCTTGATCATAGGAAAAATTGAGTGGGAGATGGGTATAACCCAAATTTTAGAAGACCTATAGCGAAAAATGAATTTCGCCAACTTTGTAATTTCCAGAGAGGGTTTCCGACACCTCTGCGACACGAACCCATCGCGGAGGAGTGTTTTCACTTCCATATTATTCCAGTTTTGGTTAGACCTTTGTTTCTTGGCCCCATGCCCTTTTATGCGTAAAAAAACCTATCCTTAGCCATTTTTCAACTCTATATCACTCAATACACTCTCAAAACCCTCTCAAACACTTAGCCGACTATTTCATCCAAATTCAAGTGACTCAAGCTTTATTTCAGATCTCAAGAACTTCATTCAAGCTTCAAGTTCTCATTCTAATTTTCATAAAGAAAATCTCTAAAGTTGAGGTATGTGGGTTTCAACTATTGGGTCCTTTCGCCCATGGTACCCAACCTTCCATATTATGAAAATTGCATGTTTCCAAGTTGTGTTGCTTATGGATATTACGCATTATTGATTATGGTCATACACTATGTTGGAGTTTCATGAAAGGTTGATTGAAAATACATGTTTACCCATTTTAAACTTATACTGTGAGATGGTTTGTCTATTGTGACTATGCATGTTTTGAGTTATAGAACTATGATCTATGATGAGATTTGATGGGGGTTTTCAATGTATCTTACATGAAGGATTTACCATGAGTTGGTGAGTTGATTTACATTGAGTTTTCTCATACTATTTCACTCTTAAATTGCATGATTTTGAACTAGCATTGCATACCCACAAATTGTTTGATAAAATGTCTTGTTAAGAATTCTTGAGATATTGATGGTCTATTGCATGGATTATGAATTAAGTAACTTTGTGATGATGAAGCAGTTGTGTATATATATTGAATTCATGATAAGTATATATATTGTTGCAAGTTGATCACACCTTGTTGGGGGATGACAGGCTTGAAACGACCCCAAAAAATGCTCGAAAATGTGCCTCAGAAGTTTCCGAAATCGTAATTTCCATATATCTCAAAATTCATGTTTGATTTTAAAAAATTTCATATTCTTGTTCAAAGGGAAAAATTGAGTGGGAGATGGATCTAACCCCTATTTTAGAGCAACCGTAGCAAAATTCAAAATTTCAAAGTGACGAAAAATAGTGTGCAGTGCCCGCCCCCAGCGCGACGTGGCTGGGGCGCGCCATAGTGTTATTTTCGCCCAATTATTTTATCTCGGCCCAAGGCTTTTGGGTCTTGGGCCTAAGTCTTCCCATACATGAAAATACCTATACTTAGCTATATTTCACCTTCATATCATCGTAGACATTCCGCAATACTCTGTCAAACCTTTAGACTAATATTTCTCTCAAAATTCAAGTGTCCAAATCTCTTCTAGGTCTTAAGGAATTCGTCCAAGCTTCAAGTCTCCATTCAAATCTTCATCAAAAAATTCTCCAATGCTAAGGTATGTGGGTTTCAACCAGTAGGTTCTTTCAGCTATGGTGCCCAAGCTTTCCTTCTAAATAAATTGTATGTTTCTAAGTTTATTTACTTATGGGTTTTACTTACTATGAATTACACTATGAACTATGTTGGGGTTTCATGAAATTATGTTGTTTTAACATGTTTTGAGCAACGAATATAAGGTCTATTGTGGGATTTGATGAAGGGTTTTGATGTATATTGCTTGAGAGTGTTACCAAGTATTGATGGATGATTTTACATTGAACTTTTTCGCATGATTTCATCCCTAAATTGCATAGTTTTACACTAGTGCAGCACATCCGCCAAGTGTTTGATAAAAGGGAATTGAAGGTCCAATGCATGTCTTATGAGTTGAATGACTTTATGATGATGAAAGGAATGTATGTATATGATATTCTCCTCTATCATGTTGGGAATTTACCATGGTCCCACTCAGGGGGTTGTGAGCCTGGGTAACCATGTCGAAGGGTTCATAACTTGATAATCGGGTTGAGGGGTTGGTACCTCAATCACCATATGTGGTACGGTGAGATGATCCACCTACCAATTATGGGGTTTGTACCTTAATAACTGGATTGAGGGGTTGGTACCTCAATTACCATGGGTGGTAGGGTGAGACGATCCACTAACCAATTGAGGGATTGGTACCTCAATAGTCTATGAATTCTATAATGATGGTCTCTTCTTGCACATGTATTATGTTCTATGTAAGCATGATTTACTTCAAGCATCTTCCATGCATGCCATCTTGTTATATGTTGCTCATTGCCTATGCTTATGCATTTCAATTATGTTTCTTATCTCTTGTTGCATTGCATTCCACATGCTTAGTACATCCAAACATACTAATGTATACTCTATGCCTACAATATGTCACCATGCAGGAACCGAAGCCCCACTTGAGCATCTTCCTCCACGTGGCTAGTATGATTTCTCTTAATCTAGTTGGTGTGTCTTCCATTCGGGACACAATATCTATGATTTCATGCTATGTACTAAAACTATCTTTATTTTATATATGTTTTGACTATGAGGGTGAGCCCGGTTGCTTGCCTTGGCCCCCGCTCCTATCTACGTTTTAGAGGTGTTGTTAGACATGTTATGTGTAAAGCCTTGACTCTCTTGGTTTGATGTTTATGTTATGAAAGTTTTCCTTTTGTGCTTTGTCCTTATTTCTAATCTAATTATGTTATTTAATTGCTTCTGTGACCAATGATGTGCAATGATATGCTAAGAGGCTTTTCTGGGGTTCCTTTGGGTTCCCCATTTGCTGTGTCACGTCTAGGCCCTAGGTACGGGTCGTGACAAGGCCCAATCACCTTGTTAGGGGGTGACAAGCCTTGACCACCTTATCGGAGGGTGACATGCCAATACTACCAGGTTGAGGGGTATGTACCTCACTCACCATGTTGGGATTGACATATCCATACTAAGGTATCTACCTCAATCACTTTGTCGGGGGGTGACATGCCTGTACTACCACATCGAGGGGTATGTACCTTGACCACCTTGTTGGGGGGTGACATGCCCTTACTACCATGTTGAGGGGTATGTTCCTCAATCACCTTCCAAGGGGGTGACATGCCTTAGATTCCAAGTAGTAGTTTGTTTGGTCTATGATGTTATGGTCTCTTCCTACATATGTACCCTATATTTGCAAGCCATATTATTTACAAGCATATTTTACTTTAAGTATTGATCATGCATGTCATATTGATACTATACTACCCCTAGCCTATGATTATGCATTTTGATTAAGTTGGCTTATGTCTTGTTGCATTGCATCCTACATACTTAGTACATTCAAACGTACTAACGTATACTCTATGCCTACATGATGTTACCATGTAGGAACCCGAGCTACCCACGATCATCCTCCTCATGGCTAATTTTGATATCTTGAAGATAAGTTTTTTGTGAGTCCTCAAGTTCGGGAACACTAGCTTTGCTCTCTCACTTTTGTTATCTCTTTATGTTGAACTTTGATACTAAAACATTGAGCCAGGAAAGTGTCTTGGCCCTGCGTAATCTTTGATAGAGATGTTGTTGGACAAGTGATGTAATTATTCTTGAGCTTTGACTCTTCTATGATTTATGCTATTAAAGACTTCCCTTAGTCCCTTTATCCTTAATTATACTCTCTTGATGTTGTTTACTTTGCTTTTGCGACCAAAGATGTGTGATTGATATGCTAAGAGGCTTGTTGGGGTCCCTTCAGGTTCCCATTCGCTGTGTAATGTCTTGGTTGTAGGCTTGGGTCGTCACATTAGGAATCTAGAACTTCCACTTGAAGACTCTAACTTACAAACTTGTAAAAATTTAAAGGTTTTGATTTTATCTACATGCTTGATTCAAGATAACAACCTTCAGCTTTGGAGGATTTAAATGCTTCAACTCAAATAGTTAGAGGATTTGAAGGCTTCAACTTGCTAACTTAGAATATTTGAGGATTGCAAGTCCCCTACTTGTAGGATTTGAAAACTTTCAAGTATACTATTAGTGCAGCTAATATTTGATAGAGGTTTGCCCCCATCGAGTCACCACCATTTTGTATGAGTCCAAAGTTTGATGAAAAGTACTCATAGCTTTAACACTCATGTAAGAGATCAAGTGGGGACATATAATTTTTTGACACTCATACAACTAAACTTAGAATATAAGTTCAAGGGCCTATGTACATCAATGAAGAGGATCAAGTCACAACATAGTCCTAAGAGAGTGAGTGTGTTTTTTTATTTTTTTGGATGTCATACACAATTTATACTCTTGTGGGCCAGGAGTAACATGCAGTTTATGCTTGTACATCATTGAGCAACATCTTACATCAAAGGTAGTACCTCTTCATGAATTTTGCATTATGGGACCAACCATTATGTCATCCACATCGACAAGTTTGTAAGCATCATTTGAATGCGCTTCTTGTACTACATATGGTCCATCACACTTCAAGGTGAATTTGCCCCTAGACTTATGTGAAGTGGTAATGGGTCTTCTTACTACTAGGACTTGGTCTCCGACTTGAAAGCACCTCAGAAAAACCTTTTTGTTAAAAGCACGAGATAGACGACCTTGATAGCATTCAAGATTTTGTTGAGCTTCGAGTCTCTTTTTATCTAGCGCTTCTAACTCAGAGATACGCAGTTGAGCATTCTCTTCTTCGGTAAGTCCCTCTTGAGTAGCAAGTCTCAAGAAAGGTATTTGTCGCTTAAGTGGCAGGACTGCTTCAACTCCAAAAGCAAGCGAATATAGGGTTGCTTGAGTCGGTGTATGATATGTTGTCCTATATGCCCACAAGACTTTTTCCATTCTTTCATGAGTCTCGCTTGGACTTGGAGACTACTTTCTTCTGGAAATTGCGCAGAGTCTTATTTAACATTTTAGCAAGACCATTGGATGCAGCATGATACATAGAGGATTTGTGCTTCTTGAAGCCAAAAATATCACAAATCTTATTAATCTATTTGTTATCAAATGGCTTGCCATTGTTGGTTATTATGTATTGAGAATGCCAAATCAGTATATGAGCTTCACTTGAATGAAGTTTGCAATATTCTCTTTTTTCACTTCTTTGAGAGTGGCAGTTTCAGGCCATTTTGAGAGTAATCTGTTGCCACCATGATATATAGGTGTCCACCTGAAGATTTTGGGAATGGTCCAACCACATCCAATCCCTAAGCATCGAATCGCAAGATGCGATAGTTGGGTGTAAAACTTCAGGAGGTTGATGTATGACGTTTTGCATGGAATTGACAGGCCTTGCACCTCCAAGCATAGTCTAAGCAATCTTTTACCATGGTCGTCCAATAATATCCCATTCTCTTTATGTGAAAGTAGAGCTTTGGTCTGGATTGATGTGATCCACATACTCCCAAATGTGCTTCCTGTAGAGCTTGACTTGCTTCTTCCTCTCCCAGACATCGAAAGAGTACCCTCTCAAATGATCTTTTATATAGTGTGTCCTTATAGTAAAGGAAACGAGGTGAACAATGACGAATGTCATTCCTTCTTCTGGCATCTTTTGGGAGTATCCTGTAACATAAATAGCCGATGATAGATTATCGCCAGTCCTTTCTATTAGCTTTGAAAATTGTAAAAATATGCTCAAGCTTATTCTCCATATGTTCATCTTCATACAGTGGTGGTACTACCCATTTTTGGCAGATAGTAACTTGCATTTGATCAGGAAGAGTTAGACTAGAAGCTAGAGCAACTAAGGCATCAGTTGTTTTATTTTCCTTTCTCGGCACATGTTGGAAGGTTACATCTCGGCTCTATCCTATGAACTTTTGAGCGTAACAGTGATATGGGCGTAGTTCGAGCTTCCTGACCTCATTGTTTGATCACTAATTGTGAGTCACCAAAGACTTGCAATTGCAGTTGTTTCATGCTGACAGCCATTCCAAGAACAAGTATCAATGCTTAATATTCTGTGACATTATTGAGCAATGTTGTTTTAATGTGAAGGTAAATGGTAGAACGTCTCCTTGTGAAGTGAAAAAGACCACTCTAGCACCAACTCTGCCATGATGTACAGCCCTATGAAAGTACATCTTTCAAGGAGGTTGTATTTCAATGGCCATCGCATCTTCATCACGAAGCTCATCAGTTAGCTCCAAATCATCTGGTATTGGATGGTTTGCCAAGACGTCTGCTAATGCTTGCCCTTTACAACCTTTTAAGGGACGTACACAACCTCAAATTGTTGGAATTAAAGATACCACCTTGCTAGTTGGTCACTGAGGACTGGTTTCAACATGAAAAATTTGATGGGATTAGCTTTTGATATGAGACGAACAACATGAGCTTGAAAATAGTGCTTCATCTTTTGAATTGAGAAGACAGAGCCAAACACAACTTTTTGATTTGCAAATAATTCAACTCATTTGGCATTATCATTCTGCTCAGGTATTAGAGGGAGTTTTCTTTGCCTTCACTGTTCTCTTGAGCTTAGGGCTCCAACGGACCTTTCTTGTGCCGTAATGTAGAGTATCAATCACTTTCCAGGTATGGGGGCTGATAGAACTAGAGGGTTTGCCAGATATAGTTTGATACTTCCAAAATCTTCGCCACATGTTTGGTCCTAATTAAAAGGAACACCCTTCATCATAAGATGACTGAATGATTGACATCTTCTAGCTAGATTTGAGATAAACCTCCTTAGGTAAAGTAACTTTCCTTGAAGGCTTTTTAACTCATGAATGCCTTTAGGTTGGGGCATCTTCAGGATGGCATCTACTTTAGCTTAATCAATCTCAATCCCTCGATGTCACACAATAAAGCCAAGAACTTGCCAGAAGTAAGCCCAAAGGCACACTTTAATAGATTCATCCTTAGTTGATATCTTCGGAGTAATTCAAACACCATTCTTAAGTCTTTTAAATGGTCGCCCCTCTTTGTCGACTTCACCACTTAGTCATCAACATAACATTCGACATTTTCATAGAGTAAGTAATCAAATATATTTTGCATAGCCCTTTGATATGTGGCACCAGCTTTTTTAGACTAAAAGACATCATATTGTAGCAATAGATACCTTTAGGGGTGTGAAATGCAGTGAGTTTTTCATCCTTTGGTGACAGGCAGATTTGGTTATAGCCAGAAGAACCATCCATGAATGACATTGCCTCATAGACCATTGTAGCATCAATCATTAGCTCTGGAATGGGCAGCGAGAATTCATCCTTAGGACATGTATTGTTGAGATCTCTAAAGTCAATATAAACTCGAATTTGGCCATTCTTCTTTCTCAGAGGGACAATGCATGAAATCTACATGGGGCATTTAACTTCATGAATGAAGTATGCCTCAATGAGTTTGTTGACTTCATTCTCGATAAATTGGACCAAGTCTGGCCTAAAATATCTTTTGGCCTGCTTTACAGGTTGAGCACCATTCTCGAATGTCAATTGGTGGACCATTATTTTAGGATTTAATCCAGGAATTTCTTTATAACTCCAAGTGAAGACATCCCTATACTCTTTGAGTAGATTCATATAAGCAATTTCTTCATCAGCTTCTAGAAAGGCGCTTAAGTAAGTTGGCCTTGGGTCTTCATCAATGCCAAGGTTAACTTACTTTAAGGGATCTATTATGGCTTTCTCTACTTGTTCCAGGTCTGGTGGAGCATCTCCAGCAACTTCTTCCTCTTGCGGATCATTCTCACTAACAGAGATATGGTAGCACCAAGTAATGTATTCTAACCCTATATCAACCTTTACTTGAGATGAGGCATCGAGCTCTCTCAAAACTGCAACATGACATGAGGAGCCTAAACTTTCTTCATCCTTCTCAAGTTCCTTGGTGTAAACCATGGTGTGAGTCCTTGCCTTTAGTACCACTCTACATGAAACCATGAATTCCATTTTTTGCTTCATCCTAAAGGGAATTGTGCTTTGGATATCCTTTTGGACAAGCAGAGCTATTGTTTTCACCCTTAGGTAACTTCTCTAATGCTTCTTATCCTCTTTCTTTACTTGTCCCAGTCTCTCGAACATAGAAGTTCTCGTAGTGGGTTTTCCAAGTCGATCAAAGACAGAAGGCCTTTTGTTAGAAGAAGCAGAGTCATCTTCGATGGTGATGTAAATGTTACTTACTCTTTTTATGGAGATACGGACTGGAGGTGGTTGGCAATAACCCAAACGTTAAGGTGCTTTCCTGATGGTATCATCTTATGGGAGTTTCCCCAATTAGATGGCTCATTAGGGTTGTATCCATCCTTTGCAAGTAACCTAAGAGCATTTGGATCAAAGCCCTTTGGACCTTTCGTGGGGAGTCACATATCTTGAGGTGGATTTTGAGCCACAAACTCTCCCAGCAGCTTAGAAGACAATTTGATTGCATCAATACATTTGATAGGAAGAGTTAGACCTCCTAGTACATATTCTTGAACATCAGATGATTGACCTGCCTCTTTCTTTACCTTCAGAACATAGTGGGGTACAAAAGTTGGCTTCTTTTTCAAGGGAATGATCTTCCCTTTATCTGGATAATAATCCAGCTCCCCAATGTTAGCCTTAGCCTTTCCAACGACCACATTAGTTCTTTTGCTAGCAGGCTCATTGGACTTGGTCGATTTGATATCGTCAAGTTTTTCTTCCTTCACAATGTAATTCTTCAGATAGAATTTTGCATTAGCAAAATGTGACTCAGCTTCAGTGAAAGGATTATCATCAGCAACTATTTTCCCTTCAATTCCATCTTTAAGATACTTTAAATATTGATATGTAAGAGGATGAGACAATTTTATTCTCATGTACCCAAGTCCTACCAAGCAATATATTATATGAAGTCTTTGATCGATCACATGCATCTATGCACTAGATCACAAATCACCAATATGGGTTTCTAACTTAATGGAGCCTATAGACCTCTGCCCCCTTGATTGAATCCTTATATTAACAAAGGACTTTCACTAAGTTCCTCAGTTGTGATGCCTAGTTCTTTCAGTGTGTGGATGAGCAGGATGTTAACTCTAGATCCATCATCAATCAAGATTCTAGTTATCCTCTTCTCCAGTATGTGATCCACCATATACAAAGGACGATTATGTAGTTTTTCACCATATAGAAGATCATCCTCTGTAAACGTGATTTTTTTATCAAATGTATGTACTTCTTGAGAAGAGGGTTCTATAGGCTTCTCAGAAGATAAAGGAGACACTTTTGATGAAGTTTCGCCCATGGCTTTTCTTTATTCATAGGAGACATCTTTGATGATGTTTCACCTACTATCTCTTCTTTATCGGTGTTAAAACAAGATGCCTCATTGTTGTCTTGGACAGTTCTAAGGTGAAACCAACTCGGCAAGAACTCTCAAAAAATCACTAGAAGTCGTGGCTTCTAGTAATGATGCACTTCCAACTTTGCTTTCTTTAGACGTATGACTATCTTTTGCTTCTTTGGTCTCCTTACCATCCTTCCTCTTATCAGTTGCTTAGGTTGTTCTCTTTATGAACTTATCTTGTTACATCTCCACCTAGTCAGGAGAATCCAACCTTCATCATTATCTTTATCAATTTGGATCGTATTTCGCTCTAATGACTTCTTCTTTTCAGGAATATGTATTTGGATTGGGTCAAATGAGCCAAAAGTGATAGAGATTTGGTTAGAACTAGCTTTCTCATCATCAAGGACAATCTTCTCTTCCCTAGACAATTGCATAACTTTATCCTTGAAGACAAAACACTTGTCGAGAGGATGACTCAAAAACCTATGATATTTCCAATAGTTTAGATCATCGGCCTTTCCAACTTTATCGAGCCGTTTCATCTCTAGTAACTCAATGAGCTTTAGTTCAACCAATTCATCAAATATTTGAGAAACATCAGAATCTACAAAAGGGTATTCCTTTTCTTGCATCTCCTTTAAAGTCGACTTTTGATTTGAACACCCTTGAAAAGTTGTCTTCACACTTTGCTTCCTGCTTTCCTTTGTAGTGAACTTCACGGGTGATGCGTTGACATTCATGGAATCCTTATTGTCATTTTTAAGCAAAAACTTGCTCCATTTCTTCGGTTCTAGCTTATCCTTTCCTTTGTGAGGATCATGGACAGGCATTATATCTTTTCTTGCATAATACATGCTTAATTCCGAGTCTGAGCACGAGTAGCCAAATCTCCAAAGGACTTTGCCTTGATTTGTTGTAAGATATAGAGAAGCCCGCAGTGCATTCCTTGGATACACATTTCTATTACAGAAGTTTCACTAAGTCTATCCTTGAAATTTAGGATCATGTTCCTCCATCAATTTATGAAGTCGATGACTGTTCATCTTACCTTTGGCGAGTATTTGTGAGTTCTACCATGCTCACTGTGCGTCTTGTGCTATAGAACCGATTGAGAAACTTGTGCGCTAGTTATTCCCAACTATCAATAGAATGAGGCTCAAGATTTGTGTATCAGTCAAAATAATTTCCTTTCAAGGAGAAGACGAATTGCTTGACAATATAGTCTCCATAGGTCCCAGCATTGTTACATGTCTCCTCAAATTGTGCAACATGTTGCTTTGGATTTCCTTTGCCTTCAAACTTCTGAAATTTAGGGGGTTGATAATCTGCAGGAATTTTAAGACTATCAATCCTTACATGTGAGAAGACTCATGGAGACTTCATACTTGTCTTTGATGGTCCCTTCAATATACTCCTTTAATTGATCGAATGGGATCATCCCTTCAGCAGAAATTGGTATCTCCTTGATAGGGGGTGTTTCTTTCACATGATTATCAGTTTCTTGAATTTCAATACCCTTCCCCGATGCATGGATGGATTCCCCATCTAGTAATCCATCCACCATTTCCATCAACTTATCAATGTGAGACTCTTGGTGTTGCACATGCTTAGTCAATCCTTTAATCAACTTTGCCAGATTTTAGAGTTGTTCTTTCATGGATGAAGCATTAGTTATCATCACTTGCATGATTGTTGGAGGAACTGAAGAGTAGCATGGATTATTGTGAAAGTTGATCTTCAAAGGACTCACATTACGTGATGCATATGGAGAAGACTCATTGGATGAGCCATGGTCTTTCCTTGCGATAGAGCTCTTGGAACTAGAGACCTCAAGTAGAGCCAAAGTCCGCTTGATCTTCTCAGCAACACTATTTCCTCCGTCTAAAGCATTTGTAGAGGACCTCGCTCCTTTTGGAGTTGAAGATCCAAAATCAAGAGTTGGTGTGGACGACACTCCCAATCTTTGTTGTCCTAGAATAGTAGCTTTTCTCCTTGTAATAGCTTCAACACTTCCAAAAGTAAAACCCACCATTCCCTCTACTTCACTGTAGAACTTGGAATCAGCAGCCTTAGAGTAAGTTGAGTTGGGAGATCTTCTTGGAAGTCATTTCAATATTCTTTGATTCTTGAAAACTTGAGTTGAGAGGTAGCGATTGTCCTAAATGGTGTGCTAGAATTTGTATGACAATAAAATTCACCTCAAGAAAATAATTATTCAAGGAACCAAAAAATTGCTACAATCATTCTATTTTATTTTAAGGAGTGAATTTTGCAATCTCTATGAATCCACTTATTCGCCTTTTCAAATATAAATTCAAGGGCTCTTTAGCTGGGTCTTGAATCTTGTAAGACTTGATAGATTTGATCTTGACTTGTAGTTGAATTCAAGAGCTTTTGGGCTCGATCTTGAATTCGGTGGCCTTGATCTTAGTTAAGTGATTTGATGAACTTAAACTTAAACTTGATATGGATTTGTTCTTGAACTTGATCTTGACTTGTACTTGAATCCAAGGGCTTTTGGGCTTGTTCTTGAATTCCGTGGTCTTGATCTCGATGTTCTTGAACTTGAATGCTTGATTTTTGGATTTCTTGAATTCATGTTGCTTATAGAGAAATCTCCGGCGTTTGATCCACGAGCTCTCTCTGACTTCTTCTTAGAATTTTTGATGTGTATTCTGAATTATGAGGATCCCTATATATAGTTTTAAAATAGAGGGTCATGATGGAATTAGGCTTTATCCCGATCAATCAGATTTAAGTGACATGGCATATTGGGATTCAATGAATTGGCTTATCATTTTGATACATGATATGATCCTATTAGCTTATTTGTTTAACTTGGCTTGCCACGTCAATTGACACGTGACATTAAGTGGGCCTCTGGGATGAGGGGATATTGGGCCCAATAAAGTGGGTCATCTTTTGTAGCCCGAATAAATGAAATTGGGCTTTTAATACATATTTTATTGGACTTAATCAATTAACCCAATTATATCAATCCACAATATTCATTCGGAGTAATATATTTTTGAATTTAATATAAATCATTTTATAAAATTTATAATTTAATAAATTTTATATGATTACATTGTTCACCTGAAATAATTTTAGAAAGATATCTTCCTCTTAAAATAGAACAAAAAAGTTATATATCAAAAATTAAAATAGGAGAGTAATATTGATAGCGGTGTCCATCTGACATGACTTGCGTACAAGGTTTCAATTTCACTAAGAGCTCATTTCAATTGACATTTGACTAATGAATTATAAATTGTAACTTATAGGTTGTGTTTGGTATGGAGAAAATATTTTCCGGGAAAATGAGTTGATTTCTAATCAACTTTTCATGTTTGGTTGGTAAGTGAAAATTCATATGGGATCTATAAGTTAAAATTTTTAATTCATAAGCCAAATGTCAATCCAAATGGGCTATTAGTGAAATTGATACCTTGTACACAAGTCTTGTTAGACGAACATCGCTATCAATATTACTCTATTATTTTAGGGTGTGATATAGATCTTTTTGTTCTAATTTAAAAACGAAGATATCTTTCTAGTTGTGTTTGGTATGGACGAAAATGCTTTTGTGGAAAATGAGCTTCTTTCTAACTCATTAGCTAGAGAGTAGAAAATAGAATTTAGAAAAATAATTTCTAACATAAAAATATTTTCATAATTTGAAATACTTTATAAGATGAATATTTAAGTTCTTTTTTTGGGAGGTGGGGGGTGGGGGTGGGATGGAGT
>JAPFFP010079602.1:0-22649 GCA_026153255.1 Solanum medicagineum | reverse complement strand
TGTGAGGAGGTCCCGATTAAAATTTTGGAATGGAAAGTGAAGACATTAAGGAATAAGTAAGTTTCATCTGTTAAGGTACTTTGGAGAAACTAATGAGTCGAAAGCGGTACATAGAAAGACGAGGCGGACATAATGACATGATATCCTCATCTCTTTCCTTCTACTCAAGCATAAGGTACTAACTTATTCTTGCCTAAAACGTTAAATTCATATTTCAATTTTTCACGCCTTATTACATGCTTACATAATCATGAAAGTGCATTTGAATGATATTTGATGCATAAGTTTAAAAATTTCACGAAAATAGTGATTTAGTTGCATTAGTGCATTCATTCTAGTTTAATATCATCTATTCTAATCTACTCAAGCTAGATTTTATCTCATTTGAGGATAGATGTTGATCACGTCCAAATTACACCTCCCAACTGAAGCATAAGTGGTTGTTTTCCAATATAGAATCTAACAGTGGTTAGGATCGATTCCACGAGGAATATGGTCTAATTAGAATAGTCAAAGCATTGTCGAGTAATTAATCACCTTATTTGAAATAAAACCTATGCTGGTGTCAAATAAGATGCAAGTATTATGAAACAGTAAGAAAATGTAACTAGGGTATTGTGTTCCTCGTGAATTCTTGATGTAGTATAACTTCATAATTGTAACTGTTTCTAGTGTGTAACATACATAACTGGTAAGTTATGTTCACCTAAGTCCTTGCTCAGCAATAGATGAATTTCACCATGCAACTTGAGTCATCCACTGGTCTATGCATTACTAACCCTTAACCTGGTCCTAAATTTAGCTATTTCTTAGGCCATTCATGTCATGACCCAAGCCTAGGGCCTAGGTGCGACACGGAAAATTGGTACCCAAGGATTCCCAAACAAGCCTCATAGCATACATAAGCATATCCTTGGTTGCAGAAACACAGATCAAGCATCAAACAATTCAATCTAGGGGAAAATGGGGCTTTGCACTCACACTCTGGGGATAGGAAATTCTACCATCCAATCAAAACAAAGTCTGTGGGGAGGGTTAATAGGACTCAAGCTATAGGGAAGTAGGGATTTAGGAAGATCATCACTTGACATCAACATCTAAAAAATACATACAAGTGATAGGGACTACAGGAAATCTCCATAAGAGTGTAATCATCACATAATGTGTACACAACATGAATATCCAACAATACCTGTAATCATGAATAGGACTGGGGCCAAGATATGTATCGGGCTCACCTTCAAAATAAGAAGTAAAGATAATAATGGATATTGCCATCGAACTAGAGGACTCACCATAACAAAAATCTTCATTAATTGAACTAGACATGAGGGGTGGAGGGTGGATAGGAGATTCGGTCCCCACATGGTTAGATTATGCAGGCAAAAAGTATGTGTTAGTACTTTTAATGTACTAACTATACGGGACACAATCCAACAAGGAAACCATCAGCCACGATATACATGATACATAATCATGCATTAGGGAAATAAGCTTAATATGACATGAATAGTAGATGCCTTAGTTAAATCATCCATGCAGGAGAGTCAGAATATCATGAACATGACACATATGTGGAAAATAAACCTTAATCAACACATAAGACCATTGGAGCTACTACATGAAACTTTGATGTTGCCTCCACATCAAAAAAGGAGTAGTCTACTTGCAAGGTAGACTATACGTCACCTTAGGAGATCTTATCCATTTTGGAGAGTGCCATACATGAACCTTACGAGAAAAATACCCATTTCTGTTATTAAATATAAAATGGAGCTATTTGTGGATCCACTAGCTAATACATAAATTCTACGATGGCACATAGTTAAGGGACAATGGAAATCCACCAAGATCCTCTCGGTTTTAAGTCTAGTCCCACAGGACACGCGAATATAAACATAGATATATCATGCATATTTAGGCTCAAAAATCAACTATCATGACAAGAGTAGCTCATTTAAATCATAATCATCATAAGAGCGTCTTGATAATTTTCATAACATTTCCATGGAATCATATAATAGCCCTCAGCATTCGTCGTCCTCATAAATTTACATATCATAAGATAGAAACTTTCATCTAACTGCATCATGTAATTTTAATGAAATTAAGGTGGCTTCATGCATAAATAAGAAAAATCATGACAATTTGGAAGCATTCCAACAACCCACTATACAAAAGAGGAAAAGCTTAGTTAGGGCATTATGAAACCCTTATTTCAATCATAAAATTTCTCAAAACATTTTATTGCATATAATTATTGCAACGCACCACATGTTGTAAGGGAAATGAATCCTAGAATTTAAGTGTAAGTGGTGTTTACGAGAGGGTATATGGATTGTGAAATTGTATACGGGCCATACTTAGATTCGTGGTTTCGAGGGTGAAATTCCAGTAGCTCAAGTTAAGAGGGCCACTAATGCACGAAGGGATTCATGAGTCATAAATGGTTCCACGAGCCATAACTTGTGCTCGTAAATGGTAGCCATACTTGGTAGAAATAATGGTTTTCTGAAGTTTGATGTACGAACAAACAGGATGGCCCATGGTGTGGTTGATAGGTCATATATGCTGTCGTGGTTTGAGTTTCAGACGAAATTTCTAAGGGTCCAAAAAGTTGACAAGATGAGACCCTTTTCCACAACCTGTAATTGGGGTCTTGTCGTCTTATCCAGTAGGTTTTTAAAAGGGGAAAATTTGACATTTCCTAATATGCTAAGCCCCCAAATAAGTCTTCCAACTTTATACAACCCTAAAGTACTTCATTATTATTCATCCTAAAATATCTTAAGTCTTAAACTTCTCCCAAATACTGTCAAACTTCCTTAAGACTTTCAAGTAAAAGGTGCAAGCTAGGGTTTTAAATTTTCTTCACTATCCAACAAGATTTCCATCTCCAAACACATCAAAGGTATGTGGGTTTTGATTTTTGGAAACCTGTACTCCACAGAGCTCTACCATTCCTCTTCTCCATCTATTTTTCATGTTATGGTAACATATGATAATTTCATGAACTCTTTTATATGTTAATATTATGGCTGAATTTATTCTAATTTACCTTTGTACACTATTATGTAATAAGATGCTATGAGGAATTTATAAATTACATGAGGGTCAATGTTGCCCTAATCAAGTTTTCTTTTGTTTGGTGGGTTACTTGGATAATTACCAAATGATACTATTTTTACTCCACTCATGTCATTTACTCTTGAATTGCATGATTTTAAGATGATATACATGCACCCACCGTGATTTCATTAAAGTTATGAGCCAAGCATTTTATGTGATGAAATCCTTATAGCAAGATATGTAAATCACGCATGTTCTAAATATTAAAAAGAGATAACAAGTATGATATCAACTCATGAGTATGTTATGAATATTATGAATGATATGAAGTCCTATTCTTGGATATTCTGATGTGAGTATTGATGAGCTACTACTAAGATGCCACCATGAGTTATGAAATTATGTAAGATATGATTAAGTATATGAATTGACTATTCTGTGGGAGTTTTGACCTAGCACCGAGAGGACCTTGGTTGATAGTCATTGTCACTAAATTATGTGTCACCATAGGTTTGTGAAATTGATTCCCTATATGTGTTTGTACCAACCGAAAAGATTATGCCACAAGGTAAGAATGTTTGTTGAACCTACTGAAATGGCTATGTGGTAAGGTAAGGATATCATATGAAACCCACTGAAAAGACCATGCTGTAAGGTAGGAATATTTGGTGAAACGTTTCAAAAATTCTATTCCATAAGGTGAGTGTTTAGTTTACTTTGGGAAAGTACACCACTCCTTGTCCAGTGTGGAGCGAATATCATGTAGTATCTCGCTTGGTGATTAGTCATGCATGCTCTAGTTAAGCATTGATCATTCATGTCATATTGAGACTATATCTGTTGGTTATGATTATGCATATTATTTAATTATGACTTATGTTTCTTGTTACATTGCACCTCACATACTTAGTACATTCCAAGTATTAATGTATGCTTTTTGCCTACATGATCTAACCATGTAATGATTGGAGCTCCTATTCATCCTCCTCCTCCATATGGCTAGAAAGTTTGATTGAAGATTGCTATTGGTGAGTCTTCTACTTTGGGCAACATATCCACCTACTTTTATGCTTTTGTTAAGACTTGTCTATTTACGGATATTTATATTTTGAGGGCGAGCTCAGGAGATGTCTTGGCCCCTGTTCCACTTATTTAGAGGTGTTGTGGATTATGGATATGTATGTTGAGAGCTCAACTCCTATGGTGATTATGTAATTTTAAAGACATCCCTTAGTCCTTATTCCCTTGTATGTGTTGATGCTTGTTGTTGTGATGAGTTGAAAGTCTTAAGCCCGTACTCCTATGGCATTAGTCATACTTACTCGGCCCTTAGTCTTTATTTGTTATGTGATCATACTCATCCTCTCCCCTATGACATCCTTATAGCTTGAGTCCAAAGTTTTGTTTCCGGTAGAACTATATATTGCTTATTTTTAATTATGCTTTTGCAACCAAGGATGTGACATGTATGCTTAGGAGACTTGTTTGGGGTCTCTTTAGATTCCTCATTTGTCGTGTTACACCTAGGCCCTAGGCTTGGGTTTTGACAAAATTGGTATTAGAGCACACAATTGGTAATGGTCCTCGAAAATTCAACACACCATGTCAAGTATAGTCTTGTTCATGGTTGTGAAGTGCGCCACAGCTATGAAAAATGGCTATGAGGCCTTTTAGGAAATGATTCACTTATCTATAAATATATGTCGTGCTTTAAACTTAAACTAAGGTTTTCTTTCTCTAATGGATGGTATTTTGCTCTTCTAGATTATGCCACAAAAAACAATGGCACAAAGAGCTCCCACTCTCAAGGGCAAACCATCCTCTCTGGCTCCACAAGCTCCCTAAGAAGAAGAAGGGGTCACTCATGTCGAATATCGTAATGTGTTCACTCTATTAGCAAGGGACGTAGCCAACCAAGGAGTTTAAGCTCCTCATGCTGCTATCCTCGCCTCAAGATTGAGGGATTTCACAAGGATGAACCTTCTAGAGTTCTATGGCTCAAAGGTAGAGGAAGACCCCCAAGAATTCATTGGCGATATATGCAAGCTCTTTGATATTATGGGAGTAAACTCGGAGGAGAAAGCAGAGTTAACATTCTATCAACTAAAAGGCCTTCTAAATTATGGTTTGCTCAATAGAAGAGGGAGAGAGAATGAAGAGAATATCTCTTAGGAAGAATTCAAGGTCGCCTTCCTCTACTATTTCCTTCCTATGAAGCTAAGGGAGGCAACGATAATAGAGTTTATGAATCTCAAGCAAGGTTCCATGAGTTTTAGGGAGTATTGCCTTAACTTCAACAACCTCTCAAAGTATGATCCTCACTTGGTCGGTGATTCTAGGGTAAGAATGAACAAGTTCATGTAAGGAGTGTCTAACTTAATCAATGAAGAATGCCGCATCGCTATGCTCATAGGAGATATGGACTTGTCTTGGCTCATAACCTATGGCGAGCAACTTGAAGGAGAAAATCTTAAGAAGGGGAGGAGGTGGGATTCCAAGACAACTCCTTAGGATGGCGAATTTCAAGGTGCTAGAGGTGGTCATTTTCAACAAGACCACAAATTCCAAGGTCTAGGGTCCTCCAATGCTAAATACCAAAGGTTTGCTAATGATAGTGTGCCCAACCCTAGAGCTCGAGGTGGTAATGGTAGGATGAACTTTCCAAGGTGCCAAAGATGTAGAAGGAATCATAGTAGTGTAGTTCAAGAGCCTTAAGTGCAAAAACATTAGCCTAAAAATGACCTGGAGTTAGGTTCAAGAGGGAAACTTACGACGCATAAGTGTACTTACAGCCCGTAGGTGTACTTATGGTCCGTAGGTATACTTATAGCCATAGGATCGATCCTTAAAGATGAGACTTCATAAATGGGAAAGGTTTCCAAGTGTGGGGTAACCCATAGACTAAATGTTGACTCGTAGGATGCATTACGATTTGTAGGTAGGGTCGTGAGTGAGATTATAAGACATGAAGGAAATTTAGAATTTACTAGAACGTGACTTACATGTTACCAGATGGTCCTGAAATAGGATACAACCTATAGGGTGCTTGGTGGAATGAGACCTAAGAAATAAAAAAAGAAAGGCTAGGTGTGGAAGGACTCTACGAGTCCAACCATGACCTATAGGTGGTTACACACCACGTAACAAGGTTTCGTGGTTTAGGGTCTAGCAAAGTCAATTTTCAGAAATTTCAGATGTGTTATCGGATGAAAGGGACCTACAACCCATAAAAAAGGGGTTTCCTAGGTTGAATCCAGCAGTTTTAATGAGGGGCATTGTCATTTCCATCATTTCTATTCATAAACTATGTCATTTTAGGGTCGAAAAAGGGACCCAATTCCATCCTTAAAGCCCTAAGTCCCTCATTCAATTCCTTATTCTTCCACTCTAAAACTTCTCTAATGCAAAGGCTGTCAAGAACAAGCTAGGGCAAAGGTTAGGGTTGTAAGATTCATCCTTCAAAGTTTTGAGTTTGTTTCTTCAAAGTTTCCCTAAGGTATGTTATTTGATTTATGGGTACCCTTCCACCAATAAAGTTCCCTTTTAAGTATTTTTTTAAAAAGTTCCTTAAGTTAATTGTATGCTTATGATGATTTCACGATATTTATGTTATCAAATGTTATTCATGTTATCCGACAACTATTTTACTAAGTATATATGCATGTTTTGAGATATTAATGATAATACCGTGATGGGTTTCGGTAATGATAAAGGCTGGGCATTTTCGGTGGTCCTCTAAAAGAGAAATTTCCTTATGTCTTATGCGATTTATGATTGTTCCATTTAAAAAGCCTAGCCCACCTAGTTTTCAAGTAAAGCTTTATATGATTTATGAAGATGATTAGGGCATTAAGGAAGAGCTTTAAAGTTAAGTTTGTCAAAGATATAAGCATGTTGACAATTGGCCTAAAGAAGATAGGTCCCCAAGATGAATGGACAATCCTCACTTAGTGGTTCCTAAGTTCGAGGTACTCTTGGGATTTGCTACTTATGATTCTAAGTTACATTTGAAAAGATTCCATGGGATGACTTAGCACTGAGTAGTCTTGAGATTGGGACTCATTCCGTTAGTTGAGGCATGACCCCTTAAAGATAAATCTCAATGTCCCTAACTATGTGCCACCATGGAAGCCCTTGTAAGCTAGGCTAGTGGATCCAACATAAGCCCATATATTATAAAAGATACAGTTGTGAGGTAACTCAGTTTTTGACATCTACCTTGGAAAGTAGATTCCTCTTCTCCCAATAGAAGCAGTTTATTGGCCTTTTCCCAATGGAAGGAGTTCATTGGATTCCATGCAGTAGCTCACATGGGCTTATATGTCAGTCATGGTCTACTCCCAGTAGTTTATGATTTAATGATGTGTTTCTATTACATGTGTTCTCATGCATGGACACTTATTCATATTGAGCCATATTCCTTGTGTATGCTTAAGCTCACTTATGTATCTTTATCTCGTATATGCTTGTATGTTATATTTATGAATGATGGCATTATAATTTCATACATGCATTGCATCTTACATATTTAGTACATTCCAAAGTATGACCGCATATTTTTCCTGCATGATTTAACTAAGTAGGGATATGCACTCCTTCACCAGCTCATGGCTATTACTCAACGTTCAAGACTAGTATTATTATTTGTGGTGAGCCCTTAGTTCGGGACTCTACCATTATTCTACACTAACATATGTTTATTTTTAGACAATGTATTTGTAGCGCTTTTGAGGCATTTACTTTCTATGTTGCAAAAATTATGGATTCTTTTCTGTTTGATAGAGACTGACCGTTACCGGTCCCATCCATCGATGTAGTAGTTGGTATGCTTATGGACAATTGATGTTTCTTAATTTATTGGTTTTCAATGTTACTTCATTGTTAAAACGAGCCATAGTCCCTTTTTCTCTTATTTTCGCGAGTTGCTTTATTTAAATGCCTACGAATGCTTAAGATGACTTGGGTGAGGTTCCATCGGGGATCTCATTCGTCGTGTGACAACTAGGCCCCTAGGTTGGGTCATTACAAATTTAGTATCAGAACACAAGGTTTTACAATGATCCTCGAATGTCTATGCAAACCCTGTAGCATAAAGTCTGATTCAAGTTTATGAAATGCACCATTATCTTGAGTGAGAGGGTACGAGACAGTTTAGGAAAGCTTTCCCTTCTTTCTTATTTATGTCATGCCTTAGAGTTGAATAAAATTTTCTGTTAACTAACGATGGGTTTTTGCTTGTTTCTAGATCATTCCACCATGAAGAGCTCCCCATCAATGAGGCACTCCTGAACAAAAAGTTCCTCCACTCTAACAAGACGATGAAGTGTCTCATGTGGAGTTTTAAGTTGATGGTGGGAGTTACTCTCACCAAAAGAGCGGTGTCCAAAAGTTTCATGGTGGCCAAAAGCAAAGTGGGCAAGGATCTACCAATACTCCTTCTCCCGGAACTATATAGGATAAGGGGGTTGTCTTCTAAGCCCCAAAGTCCAAGTTTCACTAAGTGCAGAAGACCCCATAAAAGAGAATGTCTAGCCGAGACCAATGCTTGCTTCACTTGTGGGAAGCCCAGCCACCATGCCAAGGATTGTCGAAGTGGCATCACAAGGCCCCAAGGCCAAAAGGGTCAAGCCCAAGGCACCTAAAAGACTAACCAGTTCTATGCTCTTTATGGTCGCCAAGAGATCTAAGAAGCTCCAGACGTGGTCACTGGTATGTTAAGAGTTTTTGATTGTGATGCATATGCACTTTTAGATCCGAGAGAAAGCTTATCTTTTGTAACCCCTATTTCTTGATAATAAGTTTCATGCATGTCCCGAAGTCCTACAACAATGTGTTGAACTACTTCAACAAGTCTGTGCCCAGCGTCTGATGTTCGTAATGCAGTATCCACAACTCCTTTACGGGCTCCGTAGCAAGAAATGATGTATTAGGTTAAAGAGAGTCCTTCACGTAAATTGAGCCCTATGAGGTGAGTAACCCCATACAAGAGTCCATTGTAGCCCGAAGAGTCTATAGAAGTTGCTCTATTTCCATCTTGCATAAAGTGATCTCATGTGACTTAGTTGAGATTTTCGTAGATGTGATCCTTGGGATGAATTGGTTGCATGCCTTCTGTGATTCCGTTGATTGTAGAACATGTAGCCAAAGTCCAATTCCCAAATGAGCCAATTCTTAAATGGAGGGTAGTAACTCTTTTTGTAAGGGTCGGTTCATTTCCTTCCTGAAGTCCCATAAATGATTTTCAAGAGTTGCATCTATCATTTAGTAAGAGTCAGAGATGTCACTTGCTAGGTTCCTTCTCTTGAGTCGATCCCCGTTGTAAATAAGTTTGTTGATGTCTTTTTGGATGAATTACTAGGTGTTCCTTCCGAAAGGGAAATTGACCTTGATATAGACCTCTTACCTGATACTTAACCTATATCAATCCCTCCATATTGAATGGATCTTGTAGAGTTGAAGGAGTTAAAAGAGCAATTGAGGAATTTGTTAAAGAAGTGTTTCATTAAACCTAACTGATCTCTGTAGGGTGCCCTAGTTTTAATTGTAAGAAAGAAGGACGGGTCGCTCCATATGTGTATAGACTATCGGCAACTCAATAAGGTCACCATCAAGAATAAGTATCCCCTTCCGTGAACAAATGATTCATTTGATCAATTGCAAGGGGCTACTCATTTCTTCAAAGTTAACTGAGAACCGATTATCACCAAGTGAGGGTGAGTAAAAGTGACATTCTTAAGACGACATTCCAGACTAGGTATGGTCACTTTGACATTATGGTGATGTCGTTTGGCCTCACTAATGCACCAACAATATCTATGGACCTCATGAATAGGATGTTTAAGCCCTAACTCGACATGTTCATCGTGGTGTTCATTGATGACATCCTTATCTACTCCCGTGGTGAGCAAGATCATATGGAACACTTGAGGGTAGTATTGCAAACCTTGAGGGAGCAGAAGCTTTATGCAATGTGATTTTTGGCTAGAAGAGGTTGGCTTCCTTGGGCATGTGATATCTAGTGAGGGAATCAAGGTTGATCCCAAGAAGATTGAAGAAGTGAGAAACTGGCTAAGGCCATTGTCTCCTGCTGACATAAAGAGTTTCTTCGGCCTAGTCGATTATTACAGAAGGTTTGTGCAAGATCTCTCCACTGTTTCATCCCCACTTACTAAGTTGATGCAAAAGAAATCTAAGTTTGTGTGGATAAATGAATGTCAGAATAGTTTCCAAACTTTAAAGGATTGATTGACTTTAGCCCTAATATTGACATTACCAGAAGGGAATGATGGGTTTATCATGTATTGTGATGCATCAAGGATTGGGTTGAGTTGTGTGTTAATGAAAAATGGTGAAGTGGTTACCTATGCTTCAAGTAAGTTGAAAGTGCATGAGAAGAATTACCCAGCTCATGATCTTGAACTTGCAGCAGTGGTATTTGCCTTGAAGATTTAGCGACATTACTTGTATGGAGTTCATGCACATGTTTTCACCGACCACAAGAGACTCCAACATGTATTTGCTCAAAAGGATATCAATTTGAGGCAACAGAGATGGTTAGAGCTACTCAAAGATTATGATATGAGTGTGAAGTGTCACCCCAGAGAGTCCAATGTGGTAGCTGATGCCCTTAGTAGAGTTTCCATGGATAGTGGATCTCATCTTGAAGATGATAGAAAAAGAGAGTTAGCCAAAGATGTTCATAGGTTCTATAGACTAGGATTGGAATTGAGTAAGTCTGTAAATGGTGGTGGAATGGTTATTTACGGGTCCGCATCTTCTTTAGTTAATGAGGTTAAGGCTAAGCAAGACCTTGATCCTGCCTTGGTTGAGCTAAAGGCCTTAGTGAAAGATAGAAAGATAGAAGATTTCTTATAAGGGGGAGATGTTGTACTCCGATATCAAGGGAGGTTGTGCATGTCCAATGATGGTGAGTTGAAAAAGTTGATCATGCAAGAAGATCACGACTCTTTGCAGTTTATTTATCCCAGCACGACAAAGATGTAAAGGAACTTGAGAGAGATTTACTGGTGGAGCAGAATGAAGGAGGACATTGCTCAATTTGTGTCCAAGTGCTAACTACTAATAGATCAAGGTTGAACACCAAAGGTCGGTGGCCTAGCACAAGACATTGACATTCCTACTTGGAAGTCGGAAGAGATCAACATGGACTTCACAGTTGGTTTGCCAAAGATCAAAATGCATTTTGACTCCATATGGGTGATAGTTGACCACATGACAAAGTCAGCTCATTTCTTACCGGTCAAGACTATATTCAATGACAAAGATTATGCCCGCTTGTATATCTGAGAGGTGGTAAGGGTGCATTGGATTACCCATTATATCGGATCATGGAGTTCAATTCACTTCTCACTTTTAGAAGTTTTTTTCAAAAGGGACTTGGCACTGGGGTGAAGTTGAGTACTTCTTTTCATCCCCAAACCGACGGGCAAGCATAAAGAACTATTCAAACATTAAAAGACATGTTGAAAGCTTGCGTGTTGGAGTTTAAGGGGCGTTGGGATGAGCATTTGCCACTTATCGAGTTTGTCTACAACAATAGCTTTCATGCAAGTATTGAGATGGTACCACTTGAGGCATTATATAGTAGATAGTGTAGATCGTCCATTGGGTGGTTCAAAGTCATAAGGTGGCATTAATCGAATCGAATTGGTGATGAATGCTATGGATAAGATTAAAAGCATAAGAGAGAAATTGAAAATAGCCAAAGTCGACAAAAGTCCTACTCCGATGTGAAAAGAAGGGAACTTGAGTTCCAAGTTGGTGATGGGGTCTACTTGAAGGTGTCTTTGATAAAAGGTGTGATTCGGTTTGGTAAGCAAAGAAAGTTGAGCCCCAGGTATATGGGACCCTAAAAGGTGGTTAGAAGAGTAGGAAAAGTGGCGTATGAGTTAGATCTACTCGATGAGTTGTATTTGATTCATCCAGTGTTCCATATGTCGATGTTGAGGAAATTCATAGGTGATCCAAATTCCATAGTTCCTTTGCATGATGTGAACATTGAGGAGGATTTGTGTTATGAAGAATTATCGATTGAAATCCTAGACCAGCAAGTGGAAAAGCTGAGAAACGAGGAAGTTGCAACTGTCAAAGTGCTTTGGAGAAACCAACAAGTTGAGTGTGCTACATGGGAGGCGGAAGCGGATATGATGACGCATTATCAACATCAATTCCACTTTACCCAAGCCTAAGGTATTAAGAAATTCTTCCTAAAACCTCAAATTCCATGCATTCTAGTTTTTCATTATGTATGCATTTATTTTGATGCTTTTGGACTGTTTTGAGACATGTTATAAGTGTGAAATTTGAAAATTTGAGAAATGATATTTAACTTGTATTTTTGCTTGCATAATGGGTTGTTAGCTGCTAGTTTACTCTTTAGAGCCTGCCTTTAAGTTTATTTTGAGACGAATGTTCCCAAGGGGGATATATTGTAACAATCCCTAGTTTAGGAGCCTTGAGTGCAAAAATGTTGTCCTGAAAATGACTTGGAGTCAGGCTCACGAGGGCAACTTACGGCCTGTAAGTATACTGATGGCCCGTTAGATAGGTCCTTAAACATGAGACTTCAAGAAGGGGAAAGGTTTCCAAGTGTGGGGTAATGTATAGACCAAGTGATGGCCCATAGGATGCATTACGGTCAGTAGGTAGGGTGGTGAGTGAGACTATCAGACATGAAGGAAATTTGGAGCTTACTAGAAGGTGAATTACGTGTTACTAGACGGCCTATGAAATGGGATACGGCCCCTAGTGTGCTTCGTGGAATGAGACATAGGAAATAAAAAATTAGCTAAGTGTAGAAGGACTACGAGTCCAACCAGGACTTATAGGTGGTTACATGGCCCGTAACAAGGCTTCATGGTTTAGGTCCTGCAAAGTCAATTTTTAGAAATTTCAAATGTGTCACCAGACGAAAGGGACCTACAACCAGTGGGTTGACCCATGGCCCATAAGCGAGGTTTCATAGGTTAAATCCGGCAATTTTATTGAGGGGTAGTTTTATGTTTTTGTCCTTTCTATACCTAAACTATGTCATTTTGGGATAGAGAAAGGGACCACATTCAGCCTCGAAGCCCTAATTACCTCATTCAATCCCTCATTCTTCCACTCTAAAATTCTCTAAGTCAAAGCTCTTAAGAACAAGCGAGGGCAAAGGCAAATTATTCAAGATTTCTCCTTCAAAGCTTTAGGTTCATTTCTTCCAAGTTTCCCCAAGGTATGTGAGTTAATTTATAGGTACCCTTCCACCCATAAAGTTCTCTTTTTAAGTATTTTACCTTTTCCATAAGTTTCTTAAGTTAATATGCATTTTTACGATGATTTCATGATATTTATGTTATTAAATGCTATTCATGATATCCTACAACTATTTTACTAAGTATATATGCACATTTTGAGCTATCAATGATGACCCCATGATGGGCGTTTTTTATTGTACTTAAAAAGAGAAATTTCCTTATGTATTATGCAATTTATGATTGTTCTATTTAAAAAAACCTGGCCTACCTAGTCTTCAAGTAAAGCTCTATATGATTTATGAAGATTATTAGGACATTAAAGAAGTGCTTTAAATTTAAGTTTGTCAAAGATATAAGTGTGTTGACAATTGCCCTAAATGTTAAGATAGGTCCCCAAGATGAAGGGACAATCCTCACTTGGTGATTCCTAAGTTCGAGTCACTCTTATGATTTGCTACTTGTTATTCTAAGTTATGTTTTAAAATATTCTGAAATATTCTGTGGGATGACTTAGCAACAAGTTAACTTGTGATTGGGCCTCATTCTATTAGTTGAGGCTGACCTCTTAAAGCTAAATCTCAATATCCCTAACTATGTACCACTGTAGGAGCCTTGCAGGCTAGGCTAGTAGATTCACGAAAGCTCATATATTATGAAAGATGCAGTTGCGAGGTAACTAAGTTTTGGACTTCTACCTTGGTAAGTAGATTCCCCTTCTCCCAATTGAAGGAGTTCATTGGGTTCCATATATTAGCTCACATGGTCTTATATGTCGGTTATGGTCTACTCCAATAAGTTTATGATTCCATGATATGTTTCCATTACATGCGTTCTCATGCATATTGAGTCATATTCCTTGTGTATGCTTAAGCTCACTTATGTATCTTTATCACGTATATGTTTATATGTTATATTTATGAATGATGGCATTGCAATTTCATACATTTATTGCATCACACATACTTAGTACATTCCAATGTATTAATGCATATTTTGCTTGCATGACATAACCATGTAGGGACAGATACTGCACTATCCTGTGGCTAGTACTCATTATTTAAGACTAGCATTGCTAATTGTGGTGAGCCCTTAGTCTGTGACTCTACCATTATTCCACTCTAACTTATGCTTATTTTTTGAAACAATGTATTTGTATCTCTTTTGAGGCATTTATATTCTATGTTTCACAATTACGGATTCTTTTCTATTTGATGTAGACTGACTGTTACCAGTCCTATCCATCATTGTAATAGTTCATATGCTTATGGACAATTGATGTTAGTTATTTCACTACTTTTTAATGTTTCTTCATTGCTAAAATGGCCTATTGCTAAAATGGCATAGGCAAGATGGGCCACAAGATTCTGAATTATGCAAATACTCAAAATAAGGTAGAGATAGCGGTCCCTAAAGACATGGTGCTCAGGTTGATCAAAGGACACAAGGTGGTCAATAAGATGGTGATCTACATCATAACTAGTTTTATGCTCTTCAAGGGAGGCAAGGGTGGATGAGGCGCCTGATATTGTTACCGGTATGTTAAAGGTTTATGATTATGATATGTATGCTTTATTGGATCGGGGTAACACTCTCTCTTTCATTACTCCATTTCTTTCTAATAGGCTTCATATGTGTCTCGAATTATTATGTGAACCCTTTGAGATGTCTACCCCCATTGGTGAGTCTATTATTTCTAGAAAAGTCTGTAGGGGTTGTCCCCTATTCATATTACATAAAGTCTTACCTTGTGATTTTGTTGAACTTGACATGGTAAATTTTGACATTATTCTTCTGATGGACTAGTTACATACATATCATGCTTCCATTGATTATAGGACTCGTAGGGTTAAGTTCCAATTCTCTAATGAACCCATCCTTGAGTGGGAAGGTTGTCATGACTTAGTGATAAAGGGTAGGTTCAGCTCTTATCTTAAAGCTCGGAGATTGATTTCTAAAAGTTACATTTATCATCTTGTAAGGGTTAGGGATTTTGAGTCTAAAGTCCCTCCTATTGAGTCGGTTCTTGTGGTTAATGAGTTTCTTGATGTACTTCCAATGAGCTTCCCAATATTTCTCCCGAGAGGGAAATAGACTTCGGTATAGACCTCCTCCTCGATATGCAACCCATTTTCATTCTTCCCTAGCGTATGGACCCAGCGAAAATGAAGGAGTTGAAGGATTAATTAAAATATTTATTGGTGAAGGAATTCATAAGCCTAGAAAGTCAACTTGGGGTGCACTTGTGTTGTTTGTAAGGAAGAAAGATGGCTCACTGAGGATGTCCATTGACTACCGGCAACACAAAAAGGTCACCATCAAGAATAAGTATCCTTTGTCAAGGATAGATGACCTATATGATCAACTTCAAAGGGCTAGTCACTTCTTAAAGATTGACCTTTGGTCCGGGTATCATCAATTGAGGGTGAGGGAGTGTGACATTTCTAAAATGGCTTTTTTGACAAGATATGAGCATTTTGAATTTATGATGATGTCCTTTGGCCTAACGAATGCTTCGACAATATTTATGGACCTCATGAATAGTGTTTTTAAACCCTACCTTAAAATATTTGTGGTGGTATTCATCGACAATATATTGATTTACTCCCGGAGTGAAGAGGAGCATGTGAAACATTTGAGGGTAGTGTTGCAAACATTGAGGGAAGAAACATTGTTTGCTAAGTTCAACAAATGTGAATTTTGGTTGAAGGAAGTTGCATTCTTAGGGCATGGGTGTCAGGTGAAGAGATTAAAGTGGATCTGCAAAAGATTAAGGTGGTAAAGAATTGGCTAAGACCCTTGACTCCAATAGATATTAGGAGTTTCTTGGGCTAGGAGGGGTACTACCAGAGATTTGTTGAAGGCTTCTCTTCAATTGCTTCCCCTTTTGACAAAATTGATATAAAGAAAGCCAAATTTGTTTGGACTGATGAATTTGAAAAAAGAGTTTTCAAACTTTAAAAGACAAACTTACATCTACTCCTATAATGGATCTACTAGAAGGGTTAGAAGGGTTTATGGTTTATTGTGATATTTCAAGAATTCGTTTAGGATGTGAATTGATGCAAAGTGGCAAAGTCATTGCCTATGCTTTTAGGCAACTAAAGGTGCATGAGCATAATTACCCCACCCATGATCTTGAGTCAGCGGTCGTGATATTTTCTTTGAAAATATGGCATCACTATTCATATGAGGTCCATGTAGATGTGGGCACTGACCACAAGAGTCTCCAATATGTATTCACCAAAGAGATCTTAATTTAAGGAAAAGAATGTAGTTAGAACTTCTTAAGGATTATAATATGAGTGTGCATTATCATTCGGGCAAGGCTAATGTTGTGGCCGATGCTCTAAGTAGTGTCCATGGAGAGTGTGGCTCATACTGATGATGGCAAGAAGGAATTGACAAAGAAAGTCCATCGGTTGGCTAGATTAGAGGTTAGGTTGGATGAAACCAAAAATGGAGGTGTGGTAGTTGTAGGTGGTTCTAATTCTTCCTTGATTGAATAGGTCAAATCCAAATAATACATTTACCCCACTTTGTTAGAATTGAAGGCATTGATGAAGGAGGGGAAAGTGGAGGTCTTCTCCCAACGGAGAGATAGTGTTCTTAGGTATCAAGGTAGATTGTTTGTACTAAATGTTGATGGGTTGAGGGACTTGATTTTGAGAGAGGTTCAACAATTCCTCTTATTCCATTCACCTTGGTTCTACTAAGATCTATAGAGATTTGAGAGAAGTGTATTGGTAGATGGTATGTAAAGAGACATTTTCAAGTTTGTAGCCAGTTGCCATAAAATCAAAGGTTAGGTGGCCTAGCACAAGATATTGAGATTCCTATTTAGAAGTTGGAAGAAATCAACATGGATTTTGTGATTGGCTTGCCTAAGACTAAGAAGCATTTTGATTCTATATGGGTTATTATTGTTAGAATGACAAAGTCAGCTCACTTTCTACCAGCTAAATGACTTATGGTGCCAAACATTATGCTAAGTTGTACATTCATGAATTGGCTAGATTACATGGAGTTCCATTGGCCATTATTTTGGATCGTGGTTCTCAATTAACTTCACACCTTTGGAGGTCTTTTCAAAGAGGCTTTGGTATTAAAGTCAAGCTTAGCATGACATTTCACCTGCAAATAGATAGCCAAGCCAAAAGAACCATTCAAACTCTTGAGGATATTCTTAGGGCTTGTGTCTTGTAGTTTAGGGTTAGTTGGGATGAGTATCTTCCACTTATTGAGTTTGCTTACAACAATAGCTATCTCTCTAGCATCGGAATGGCTCCCTTTTGAACTCTATATGGTAGACATTGTAGATCCCCAATTGGGTGGTTTGAAGTGGGAGAGATGGCTTTTTTGGGTTCGAATTTATCTACGAGAGCTTTAGAAAAGGTGAGGGTGATAAGGGAAAGATTGAAGATGGCTCAAAGTAGGCAAAAGTCCTACTCTGATGTAAGGAGAAGAGATGTTGAGTTTGGTGTAGATTATTGGGTGTATTTGAAGGTTTCGCACATGAAGAATGTTGTTTGGTTGAGCAAGAAGGGAAAACTGAGCCCAAGGTATGTAGGGCCATATAGAATCTTGAGGAAAATTGGTAAGGTTGCTTATGAATTGGATTTGCCTATTAAGATGAGTATGGTTCATCTGGTTATCCATGTATCTATAAAGAGGAAGTTTGTAGGTGACCCAAGTTCTTTAGTGCCTTTGGAGGTTGCAGGAGTTGTGGAGGATAGCATGACTTATGAGGAAGTTCTGGTGGAAATATTTGATAGTGAAGGGAAAAGGTTGAGAAACAAGGATATAGCATCCATCAAAGTCCTTTGGAGTAACCAACAAGTCGAGAGTGCCACTTGGGAAGCTGAAGCGGACATGAAGAAGTAGTACCCCTATCTCTTCCCTTCTAATCAAGCTTGAGGTAATATGATTTTTCTTATTCGAGAACCTCTCCTTCCTTGCATGTCATTTCCATGTCATCTATGCATGATTAAGTGAACTTGAGGTTGCATTGTAAATGCTATTTGAAGCACAGTTTAAAAAATTTTCATGATATACATATTCTTACATATGGTACCTGTATTGTATACCTTAGAGCTTGTGTTTAGAACATCCGGGGATAAATGTTCCCAAGGGAGAGATATTGCAAAGCCCCACATGCTGGAAGCTAAGGTATGAAAGTACAAAAGAAATGAATTCTGGAATTTTCTAATAGTAAGTGGTGTTTACGAGAGGGTATACTGACCGTGTAATGGTATACGGACTGTACTTGGGTTTCATGGATTTCAGGGTGCAATTCTAGTAGCTTATGTTAATAGGACCAAAAATGTACAAAGGTAATCATTAGATGTTCCACGAGTCATAACATGTGCTCATGGAATGGTGGCCAGACTTTGTGGAAATAATGATTTTCTGAATTTTGATGTAGGACAAATAGGATAGCCTGTGGTTTGGATGATGGGTCGTATATGGTGTCGTGCTTTGAGTTTCAGAGAAAGTTTCTGAGGGTCAAAAAGGTTAACAGGATGAGACCTCTTTCCACCACCCATGGACTAGACTATGACCCGTAGTCGAGCTCTCGTGGTCTGTTCTAATAGGTTTATAGAAGGGGAAAATTCAACATTTCCTAATATTCTAAGTCTATGCTAAGTTGTTTAAGCCCCCCCCCCCCCCCCAAATAAGCCCTTTTAGCCTTATACAACCCTAAACTACTTCATTCTCATTCATTCTAAAATATCCCAAGTCCTAAGCTCCTCCCAAACACTCTCAAGCTTCCTCAAGACTTTCAAGTAAAAGGTGTAAGCTAGGTTTTTGGATTTTCTTCAATCTCCAACAATATTTCCATCTCCAAACACACCAAGTTGTGTAGGTTTTGATTTGTGAAAACCTTTCCTTCATAAGGTCTACCGTTCCTCTTCTCCGTCTTTTTTTCACATCATGGTAACATATGATAATTTCATGAACTCTTTTATATGTTAACATTATGGATAAATTTATACTATTTTACCTTTTTACACTATTATCAATAAGATGCTGTGAGGAATTTATGAAATACATGAGGGTCAATGTGCCCTAATCAAGTTTTACATTGTTTGGTGGGTTACTTGGATAATTATCAAATGATCTTATTTTTACTCCTCTAATGTCATTTACTCTTGAATTGCATGAATTTAACCATATATACATGCACCCACCATGAGTTCATCAAAGTTATGAGTCAATATTTGTATGTGATGAAAACCTTATGGCAAGTTATGTGAATTATGCATGTTGTGAATATTAAAAGGGGTAAACAAGTATTATATGAGCACATGAGTATGTTATGAATATTATGAATGATATGAAGCCCTATCCCTTGATATTATGATGTGATGTATTGATGAGCTACTCCTAAGATGCCACTATGAGTTATGAAATTATGTAAGATATGATTAAGTATATGAATTGACCATTTTGTTGGATTTTTGACCTAACACCGCGAGCACCTTGGTTGGTAGCCATTGTCTCTAAACTATGTGCCACCATAGGTTTGTGAAGTTGATTCCCTATATGAGCGAGCTTGTACCTACCGAAAAAGGCTATGCCATAAGGTAATGATGTTTGTTGAACCTACTGAAAAGGCTATGCCATAAGGTAAGGATATCATGTGAAACCCACCAAATAGGCTATTCCGTAAGGTAGGGATATTGGGTGACACTTTACAAAAAGGCTATGTCATAAGGTGAGTGTTTAGTTTACCTTAGCGAAGTACACTACTCCTTAGTCTGGGTGGAGCGAACATCAGGATTCTACATAGTAGCTCGCTTTATCTTACAAATCAGTTATGGTCCCTTCCCACCTATGTAAGGTATTTCATTAATGTTCTAGTTAAGTATTGATCATTCATGTCATATTGATCTTATATCCACTGGTTATAATTAAGCAAATTGTTTAATTATGACTTGTGTTCCTTATTGCATTGCACCTTGCATACTTAGCACATTCCAAGTACTAACACATACTTTTTTCCTACATAATCTGACCATATAGGGATGGAGCTCGTATTCATCCTCCTCCTCCACGTGGCTAGATGGTTTGACTGAAGATTGCTATTGGTGAGTCCTCTACTTTAGGGACTATATCCATTTGCTTTCATGCTTTTGTTAAGACATGTCTATTTATGGATATTTAACTTTTAAGAGTGAGCCTGGGAGATGTCTTGGCCCCTGTCCCATTCATTTAGCGGTGTTGTGGGATTGGATATCTATGTTGAGAGCTTGACTCCTATGGTGATTAGATAATTTTGAGGACATCCCTTAGTGCTTATTCCCTTCTATGTATTGATGCTTGTTGTGATGAGATGAAAGTCCTAAGCCCCTACTTCTCCCAAAGTGTGAGTCATACTTACCCACCCCTTAGTTTTATTTTCTATGTGATCATGGTAGTCCTCTCCTCTATGGCATCCCTATAGCTTGATCCTAATGTCCTGTATCCTCTAGAACTATGTGCTTGTTGTTTTTAATTATCCTTTTACAACCACGGATGTGCTATGTATGCTTAAGAGGCTTGTTTGGGGTCTCTTTGGGTTCGCCTTTCACCTTGTTATACCTAGGCCCTGTGCTTGAGTCGTGACAAGTATACAAAGGTAGAATATTATAATATACTTTATAATATCATCATATAAAAAGTTTATGCAATTCATAAATCATTCATAACTTATAAATAATTGGAGAGGAGGGATGATTGAGCTTTGGGAAGACTCCACAAATCAATACCCATAAACCTGGGTATTATTTGGTGTTGGAAATCTTATTGGAAAGTGTGTAAAATCAAAATCCTAACTTGTACTCTTCTCTTAAATGCCTTGAGGGGACTTCGAAGTGTTTTGGAGGGAGTTGGACATGGGTTATTTTTTAGAGTGAATGGACATAAAGTTAGGGTAGTTTAAGGTTGAAAAGGGCTTATTTTGGAGCTTAAATGATGTACCATAGGACTAAGATACTAGGAATTGTTGAAAATACCCCTCTTTGAAAGTCTGTCAGACCAGACCACGACACCCTGATTACGGGTCATGGTTCAGTCCATGGGCCATGGGAAGATAGTCTCATCCTGTTGGTTTTTGGCCCCTCTAAAGCCTTCTTTGCAACACCATCCATGATCCCATGCACAGCTGTAGAACAGACGAGGAGCTGTCCTGTTGCTCGTGCCTTGAACTCCAGAAGCCTTACTTTTCCATCATATTAGGATACCATTCCATGAGCACAACTACGGCTTGTGGAATCATCTATGGCTTGCGAACACCCTCGTGCAATGATGTTTCCCCAACCTAGGCGACTAGAATTTCACCTTTAGAAACTCAAAAACTAAGACACGGCTTGTATCCTCTTTCATGGGCCATGTACCCCACTCATGAACTCCATTACACTTTGTAAAATTTCCAAATTTCTATTTCACCTGCACTTTCATACCTTCTAACATTTGAGGTCTTACAGTTGAAAGCTAACTAGATTAGTGTAATCACATCACAACTCTGTTATTTATCCCTTTTCCCATTCGTTACCCTCTTGGGACGGCGACTAAGAATAAAGTGAGTTCTAAAGTTAGACACCGTTAAAAAACAATCAAAATGAAGAGATAAACAATACTTGCATACACACTTTCAAAGAATCACGAATTATTTCATTTTACTTTGTTAGTTCTTTATGGTTCTCACAACCCTAATTGTGGATTTAGCTACTCACGTCGTTGAATTAGATGTGATTATGATTGATTTTTTCATAATTAAGAACTCACAACAAATAATCAAAGAATGAAAATCCGAAAGCTTCAGTTGATTCTTAATATGAAAATACAAAAGTATGAACATAATTTTTTTTGTCGAAATACTTAAAGCATGGAAGTGTATACTGAATAATTGTATCGACCCAGCCCGTTAGTGACATATTCCTTCACAGCTTTAAAACACATCACTCAAAGGTAGGTCTGTTTAGTTATATACCTAGCATCTCTCTTGTGTTTTTGCCAATCTGGGACTTCTATCTAAAGATGGGTTGTTACACATAATAACATCAACATCATAAATAGGACTCTAACATATTCATCCCCTACTAAAAAGCATTATCCTCAATGTGTAAGAACAATATCATTAAAAGCACAAAAGTAAGGAGTGAGTTAAAGAGTCCCCCTAGTCAATCCATATATGGTGGTAGTCGGGGAGCTGAAGACGTGGTAATGAGGGCATCAGTGCCTAAATCATAAGGTGTTATCTCAAAAGTAGACACTAGAGTGGTAAACTCGGGTGCACCTGCATGTGGTTGTGCAAGCTCTGTGTCTATTATATTGGAAGATCCA
>JAPFFP010079584.1:0-22651 GCA_026153255.1 Solanum medicagineum | reverse complement strand
ATTTATGAAGGAGTTTTATGATTTTAAACTATTTCTTTTTTTAATAAAAATGAACATATAAAATTTGGTTTATTTTGAGATTAAAAAATAATTAAACTACGTATCAAATCAAACTAAGTCATTCATTCTCTTTGAAACGGAGGGAGTATTTAATTTTAAACGTGAAAAAGTCACTAACATTTTATGAAGAATTTTCATTATTTTAACCTATTTCTTTGAAGAAAATGAATATATAAAATTTAATTGATTTTGAAATTTAAAAATAATTAAATAACTAGTATTTTTTGTATCTACTCTTAAGAAAACTAGAAAAAGATATGCTTCCATTAATGAAGTTACATGGACTGAAATTGCTCGGAGGTACATGACCAAATTCATGGCAACCGTTTAGAGTCTACACAAACTAATACAGGAAGTCACAAATTTCGCTTAAAAATTTAATATATACTAGTATTCGAGCACGTGTAAACGAAGTTAATTAATTAATTTTTTTGTTGAATATTAAAATTTAATAATTTTTATTAAAATGCAATTTAAAATTTATATGAAGAGCAAGTCAATTCCATCGAACTTGATTCCTAATCATTATAAGTTTTCTTTTCAACTCTTATATACAAAATTTAGAATTGATTAATGAAAAGGGACATCATGTGCACTTCTAATTAAGTTGTCAATTGTCATTTCAAATCGTGAATTAACATGATTAATACTCCTAAAAATGGGTTCATGTTTGCTAAAACAATTCGTCCTTAAGGTATGTTGATCTTGAATTAACCAATTTGCAAGGGGTTCAAAGATAGCTTGTTCCTTCAGCCAAACTTGAAAAATCTCAAATTGGGTCGGAATGATTGTCTCAAAGGAGTTTTACCAAAGCTCCACCCGAGCAACACTTTGTTGGAGTTGGATATTTCATACACAGGAATCTCTGGTGAGCTGCCTCATTCAATTGGCACATTGAGTTTCTTGAATTTGTTGAACCTCCATGGATGTCAATTCTCTGGTTCCATTCCTTATTCCGTTGGCAACTAAAACAAATTAGGCAATTAGATTTAGGTGATAATCGTTTCACTGGCAATATTCCTTACACAATATCGAAATTGAAGAAGCTCAAAAACTTAGATCTTTCATCCAACTCCATTGTCGACAACAACCACTCGAGCGCGACTCAAGTTACTGTTATTTAATGTTGTACAGCCACTAACATACATATACTGTCTACTCTATTTCTACCCATGAAGAATGGATTTAGGCGTTTCCGTTTGTCGGCAACAACCACTCGAGCACGACTCACGTTACTATTATTTTTTAAAACGTTGAACAGGCACTAACTTACATATACGGTCTATTCTGTTTCTACCCATCAAGCAATAAGCACTAATAAATGGACTACTGCAGGCACCGCTTAACATTATTTGCCTTTACAATTTAAATCTCCCATATTCCCTTAACTTTGCATAACACCAACCTGCCACCACTTCGACGAAGGAGAATGACTCAAAGCCATTTCCATATAAAGTGTATGGGGAGATTGTAAAGTAAAATAGTGTTAAGACGTTAGTTAAAGCATATGTAGGCATAATTGGATGCAGGTGGGGAAGTGTGAATTAACATGTGAACTTACAAGACGTCAGTAGGAGCAGCAAGTAATCAGAGCGTAACCCAATCTGTAAATGTGATTCGCAGAAAATAAGCTGCATAAAAAGGGGAAAAGTCGAAGACAGGAAGGAAGAAGGCAGAGGTGAATGGCCCTGCGTTTGTGAGTGCATAAGCATGGGAAAAAGCACACGAGAAAAGTGAATACATGTTCGTATTGAGTGCAGATTGTAGGTATTTCATGGGGAAGAAAATATCCGTTGGTTGTTATATAGAGTGGGGGAAAGCGGTCCTGCCCATTCGTTCAATCCAAAAAAGCGAGACAGGAGATGTTTGGGAAGGGCAAGGCAGGGTTGCGAAGAAGAGCAGGTTAATGCTTGCGTGCATTCCATGCTAATTAATCACTTAAAAAATTATATCATGATATATATAATAGTAAATATGTCTGATAAATGAACAGAGGATCACCTAAATGAGTGCCCCTGTACATGTTATCTTGTTGGCAACAGTTCATGTGGCATTTGTTCCATACTATTAACGGTAATAAGCTAGTATAATTTTTAGTTAAAGTGAGAATGGCAAGTCGAAAACAAACTAAGCAAGACAAAGAAGATGCGCAGAGGATGTCAGTACATTTTTTAAAGCAGTTCGGCTGTTAAGCAAATCGGAGGAGGGGGATGTTGGCGAGGCAAATTTTCTGAGCAATGCGGCTGTTAAATTAGGGTGTTTGAGCGTTGAGGGGGTGCATCCTAATTGGCTATAAGATAAGTGATTGAACAGTTGTAATGCATACAAAAACAGGAGAAAATAGTATTTATGTGGAAGCTTACAAAGCATTAGGTGGCGGCGAGGAATTTCGCAAAAGCATATGCCAATGTTTGGTAAATGTGAAAATTTTGCATACAAAGGGAAAACCAATGACAAAATGTAGAAGAAGGTTTGCAATAACAGGACATACCTATTTGTTTTTTGCACGGCTGTTCTTTCTGAATGTTTGATGTGGAACTACGTTTGAAGTGCAATCGTATTAAAGAGAGAAAAGCAAGAAATTGCATCTTTTAGGATTAGATGGATGTTGCCTCTGTTCAGAACGTGAGTTGATAGTGATCATTTGCGTAGGATGCATATGTCGCAGAAGTAGGAGCTTGTGCATTCTGTGAAGATTTTAAAAGAGAGAAGCCAGGAGTTCCATCGTTTGAGAGGGATGTTGGTGGCAGTCCAGAAAAGCAGCGTTGGATTTGCCTAATCTTGCGAAGGAGTTTGTTGAGCGGCGTTCGTTTAATTTAGGTTTTTTAAGTTAGGGGTATTTTAGTAATTTAATTTTCAAATTTTTGAGTTCATGCTTTTAAAGTAATATATATATATATATATATATATATATATGAAAAATAATTTTTGACCTATATACTAAAATATTTTTGATGACATGATTACTCTGAGCTATTTGTGGCTACACTACTCGCATTGTGTCTGCCAATACTTTTCCAGGATCGGTGAGCAACCCTTTAATTTGGAGGAAGCATACCGTTTTGATATGTTGCCTGCTCTAAATTAAAGGAGATTCATGGTTTAGAGGACTCTGTTGCTACCAAAGATTGGAACTTCAAGAGGATTCTGAGGGCAGACTCTACTGGACTTTTGGCAGGTAACTTCTTCACGATTAGTACAAGTACACAGCCGGAGTCATCCCGACATTTGTAGTTTGTAGTCATATGGTGACGAAAGTTAAGACAGAGGGATGCGTCAGAGTCATGATCTGCTCCTTTGGAGAACATGGGCATGCCTAATCTTGATCAATAGACATGACAAGAGAGAGTTATATTAAAGGAGTCTGTTGTGCACTCACTCAAGGGATATCCATCTATTAGTTTGATTAGATTTATTTATTATTGATTTTTGATCCTTAACCATTCGATTTTGATTTATCAAAAAAAAATGATAATTAATTAAATGTCTCTTTTCCAACATTTTGGTACAGCAGGACAATAGTGTAACTTTACAGAATGCTAATAACATGAATAAAAAAGAAATAATTAACATGAATAAATGATGAGTTGTAGAAATACGACTTGTATAACACTTTAAACAAAGAATTGTTGCACGTTCTCAAGGAAACTTGTTATTTTGATGTTTTGTTTTCGTTGTGTTTTTTTGGAAAAAGACTAAGGCATGGAAGAAATAAGAATATGAAAGAAAAAGGATGAAAAAGAGTGTACAGAGGAGCCAAAATGGACCGAAGTGTGGGCACACGGGAGCCTACACGGCCCGTGTACATCCACACAGACCATGAGGCCCATCGTGGCCTCAAACTTGGATGATGGCAGTGGCTATTTGGTGAAGGCAAGTCCCACGGTACGTGTCACGAACCGTGGGACATCAAACGGGTCGTTATGAGGCTCGTCAAAGCGATGTGAAGACAGTACCGCCGAAGGTTGGAAGATTTTGGCAAAGTGGAAAGAGATGGCTCGTTTCACAGTTCGTTGAGCATATGATGAGCCGTCCCATGTCTCGTGTGATTGACGTGAAGGTGACACCGTCGAAAAGCCAGTAAAATGGGCTAAGGGAGGTCAGACGGTGCGTGTCATGGATCGTGTGATCAACCACGGCCCATGACATGGAGGTGTGTGGAATAAGTTGAGCGAAAATGGCAAAGGCATGACAGACGGCCCATTTTATGGACCGTCTCACTTCACACGGACTATTTGCCTGAGCATGTAGCAGCACATGACGAGCATAGAAGTGAGGCTAAGGATAGCCACATGGACCGTTTGACGGTCCGTCTACCGTCACACGGCCGTGTGGTGACCCGTGTCCATGTCGACGAATTTTTCCTATTTTAATCAGGATTAGGTTTTCTTTATATATAAATGGTTATTTTATTTAGTTTTTAGTGAGTCCAGGACGGCTAGAGCAAGAAAACATTGAAAATATTATTTTCTTAGAGATTTCACAAGATTTTGGGATTTTGCTTATCGAATTCAAGCTTGTAGCTTGTGGCTCCATCGATTCTTCAATACTAAGTCTTTCTATTATGAATTCCTTGTATCATTGGGAGCATTATTCATTGAATATGTTAGGCTAAACTAGTTGTGGGAACCATGACATATCAATAAGGTAGGTGAATAGGGGGTAAGTCTTGGGATTGATTAGCGTATATATCATAGTGATCTTTGTTTTAATTTCTTCCTTGATGAGTCGACGCATTAGGGTAACCCTTTATTCTTTGCATGTCCGAAAGGGATCTTTTGATTACAAAAAGATTTCTATGACGAAAATTTGAGGTTTTTAACCCAATCTAAGTACTTGAGACCGAAAGGTGAGAGTATTCCGGGATAAACAACAAGGGTTAGTACGTAGACATTTTGAGACCGAAAGGTGATGAATGATAGGCATTTAAGAGGGACCGAGAGGTGAATTAAATGTTACATAACTTGTTAGATCTTATATATGTAATCATGAATGAGTTTACCACTTGATTCAGCTATCGCATTAGCTATCATGGGGAACACAATCCTAGCCTCATATAAATTGATTGAAATATAGTCGTTCTTGCACTCATTTATTGTTTTCTTTAGTTAATTAGTGTTGAAAACCAAAACCCCCATATTTACTTTATGCACTTTTGTTTTGGGAATACATATTACATCTAAAATAGGTGCTAATAGATATATTCTCATGCATTTCCTATAGGATCGACCTCAACTTTGGTTGAGTTCTATATTTAATCAACGACCGCTTTACTATTTCGTTCGGAGTGTAAATTTGGGCGTATCAAATTTTGGCGCCTTTATTGGGGAATACGGCGAAGTAATAGTCTATTAGTTTCTATTTTTCAGTTTGTAATACTAGCCCCTAATTTTACTTTTGTATCTTATTTTTGTTTCTTGGTAGGGAGCCAGCGGTGCATGCCAAACACCCGTAGTAAGGGTGAAGCACTTTTTCCCTATGACCCCGAGCTTACTAAATCAATTCGCAGAATGAATGCCCAAGAACGCGAAGCAGTTAGACAGAGAGAATTTGCATGAACCCTGCAGGTGGGGGTAACGACGGTCTGGGTGATGATGAAAATGCTGGCAACAAGGTACCACCAGCAGCACCACTTAGAAAGGTGCCACTGCCCGGTGTGAGACCCCAAGTGCCTCAGCCGCCCCACTATGTGAATGATGATGATGAGGGTGCTGGGACCACTGGCGCGATCGTACTTCCCCCACTGCCCGCGGCTGTTAAGTTCACTATCACTAGCACTATACTGCAGATGCTACAGTTGAAAGGGTTTTCAGCGAAGCAGCAACTGAGGATGCAAGTCAGCACGTCCTCAACTTTCTGGAAACATGCCAATTGTCTGAAATTCCTAGGGTCAGTCAGCAAGCAATTAGGTTGCAGTTATTCCCATTTTCTCTTTTTGGTGAGCCAACTAAGTGGCTAAATGAGCTTCCACATGATTCCATCTGCACCTGGGGAGAGTTAAAAGAGGCATTCTTGGAGAGATTCTTCCCTGCATCAAAACAGCTCAAAATCACAGATGACATTGGCTCTCACAAGCAACTGCTGACTGAAGCACTACATGAGACTTGGGAGAGATTCAGGCAGAAGCTTAAGCAGTGTCCCGATCATCTCCTTACAAATGAGCATTTGAAGAAAGTCTTCCACGGGTCCTGCAATTTTGTGACGAAGCTGGTTGTTTATGCTGCTTGTGGGGGATCATACATGTCTAGGACTTTCCTAGACATCATGATGATCTTAGACCAGGTAGCCAAGAACAACAGAGCATGGTACACTAGAGATGGTGATTGTTCGTTGCTCATCTTTGAAATGATGGAGGAGCAGCGACGAAAAGAGGGGGAACGGGATCAAGACATGGAACATATGAAGACCCAACTAGACTTGCTGGCAAAGTATTTCTTAGGAGGAGCAGAAAAGGTAAAAGTTATAGACACAATTCCTTGGCACGATGAACAAGGCTACAACTTTGACGAAGAGGAAAACTTCTTAGGCAGCCAGGGGGGTCACCGGCCATACAACGCTGGTAATCAAGGTCAGAATTATGGTCGTGATCAAAACTATCAAGGGAACTGGCAAAATAGAAATGGTTATAGGAACCATGAGCGTCAAAACGATAGTGGCAGAAACTCAAAGTTAGAAGAAATAATGGCAAAGGTACTTAGTAAGGTTGAGTCTCAGAGGTAGGGATGCGAGATATAAAAGGGGAGATGTCCAATGTTCGACAGATGGTCGACATGCATTCCACCTCAATCGAGCAATTAGAGCAGCAGATGGGTCAAATGTCAGCAGCCATAAGCCAGAGAAAAGATGGGTCACTGCCAAGCGACACTATTCAGAACCCAAAGAATGATGGTCCTTGCATGGTCGTAACCATGAGGAGCAGTAAGGTACTCTCTGACCTTGTTGTGCCCAGTAATGTAGGTTCGGATGAAGCTACATGCAAGATGCCTAACCTCGTGGAGGAGCATGTTGATGACTTGCGTGATGAGGCGGAAGTAACACCAGCAGAACTGAGGGTACTAAAGAGCCTAAGATGACACCAATAGTGACCCAACCTCTGCCAGCCATTCCCAAGCCACCACCACCATTCCTACAGAGGTTGCAGAAGAAGGTTGAAGATGGCAACTTTCAGAAGTTTTTGTCCATGCTAAAGGAGATTTCAGTGAATATTCCTTTAGTAGAGGCACTTGAGCAGATGCCGGGCTACGCTAAGTTCACGAAAGACTTGGTGACTAAGAAGAGGACAACCACGATTGAGCCAGCGAAAAATCTCCACCACTGTAGTGCCATCGCCACAAAATCTCTTGTAGAGAAGAAGTAAGATCCGGGAGCTCTCACTATCCCCTGTACCATTGGAGCATTTGATTTTACCAGAGCTCTCTGTGATCTGGGTGCCAGCATCAACTTGATGCCGCTGGCGGTCAACAGGCAGCTAGCCTTAGGAGCCCCCACACCCAGTACAATGTGGCAGTTCATGGCGAATAGATTGGTAAAGCGGCCCCTAGGGATTCTATGCTTCGGGTTGGTGTGGGTCGGTTCATCTTTCAGGCAGACTTTGTTATTTTGGACTGTCAGGTGGATTTTGAGGTCCCTATCATCCTTGGGAGACCATTTTTATCAATTGAAAGGGCGTTGGTAGACGTGGAGCGTGGGGAACTGACATTCAAACTCAATACAGAAGAGGTGAAATTCATGTCTGTGCTGCAATGAAGCGACCTAAAGAGGTGGCGCTGATGTCCATCCGAGACAATGAAGATGATTGTCTGTTTGAGATCCCACTTGAGGAAACGATGAGTGTAGATACACTAGAAGCGATGTTGATGAACTTCCCAGGTGATGGTATTAGTGGCTATGCCGACACTGTGAATGCGCTGCAAGGTAGGGGAACCAGGCCATTTGTCCCCAGGAAGTTGGACTTAGATATGCAGAACAGGTCTACACTACCCGCTAAACCATCCATTGAGGAGCCTCTAGTTGTGGAGCTCAAGGAGATACCCCAACACCTCAGGTATGTATTTTTAGGAACTGACAACACTCTTCTAGTGATTATAGCTGCAGATCTTCATGAAAATCAGGTGGAGGCATTGTTGGGGGTCCTTCAAAAGATCAAACGAGCTATTGGTTGGACCATTGCAGATATATAGGGATTCCTCCAGGTATATGCACGCACAAGATAAAATTGGAGACAACTGTGTGCCCAACATTGAGCATCAGCGCAGGCTAAACCCACTTATGCAAGAGGTGGTGAAAAAGGAGATCATCAAGTGGCTGGATACTGGGGTGATATACCCCATTTCTGAAAGTAAGTGGTTCAGTCCAGTGCAGTGTTTCCTGAAAAAAAGGGGCATGACCGTGGTTGCCAATGACAAAAACGAGTTGGTGCCATCGAGACCCATGACCGGATGGCGAGTGTGCATTGACTACTGGAAGCTGAATAAATAGACCTTGAAGGACCATTTCCCTATGCCCTTCATGGACCAGATGTTAGACAGGTTAGCAGGTGGAGGGTGGTACTTCTTCTTGGACGAGTACTTAGGTTACAATCAGATATTCATAGCCCCGGAGGATCAGGAGAAGACTACCTTCACTTGCCCATATGGGATGTTTTCTTTTAAAAGGATGCCCTTCGGTAGTGCACTGCCCCAGCCAGCTTCCAATGCTGTATGATGTCAATCTTTTCTGACATGGCTGAAGACACCCTCGAGGTATATGGATGACTTCTCTGTAGTGGGTGATTCCTTCGATACATGTCTGTTGAATCTTAGCAGGGTACTACATCATTGTGAGGAGGCTAACTTGGTGCTAAATTGGGAGAAGTGCCACTTCATGGTCAAAAAGGGGATAGTTCTTAGCCATAAGATTTCTGAGAAAGGAATAGAAGTGGATAAAACGAAGATCGAGATAATTGAGAAACTGCCGCCCCCATATCTATAAAGGGGGTCCATAGTTTCTTTGGGCATGCCCGATTTCTATCGCTGATTTATCAAAGACTTCTCTAAGATTGCACACTCCTTGTGCAAGCTATTGGAGAAGGATACAAAGTTCCACTTTGATGATAGCTGCAAGCATGCCTTTGAGACTCTGAAGCAAAAGATGATTTCCGCGCCTGTGGTAGTTGTACCTGACTGAACTGCACCGTTTGAGGTAATGTGTGATGCAAGCGGAATTGTTGTGGGTTTTGTACTCGGACAGAAGCGCAACAAGATCTTCCACCCATTACTACACCAGCAAGACCCTCAATGATGCTCGAAAGAAGTATACAGTGATTGAGCAGGAATTGCTAGCTATGGTATATGCATTTTAAAAGTTTCGGGCGTACTTATTAGGCACCAAATCAATAGTACACACTAACCCTGCGGGCTTGAGATCCCTTATGTCTAAGAAAGATGCTAAGCTGCGGTTGATCAGATAGGTTCTCTTGCTTCAAGAGTTTGTCATTGAGGTCCTAGACAGAAAAGGATCTGAGAACCAAGTAGCAGACCACTTGTCCAGATTGGAGGATGAGTCAAGACTGAAGGATTAGTTGAACATCGATGACTTTTTCCTCGATGAGCAGGTATTGGAAGCTTCTATTGACCTCATTCCTTGGTTTGGCTAATTTTGCTAACTTTCTGGTGAGCGTTATTATGCTAGAAGGCCTTAACCCTCACCAGAGAAAAAAGTTTCTGTTTGATGTACGCAAGTACTTCTGGGATGACCCGTACTTGTTCAGAACATGTGCAGATGGGGTAATTAGGCGGTGCATTCCAGAGGTGGAGATGTTGAGCATAATGGAGGCCTATCACTCATTTGCAGTGGGGGGTCATCATGGTGGGGCCAAAATGGCGAAGAAGATTCTCCAATATGGGTACTACTGGCCTACCATCTATAAAAATACCCATGACTTAGTGCTTGGTTGTGATTAGTGCCAGTGACAGGGTAACATCTCCAAGCGCCAAGAGTTGCCCAAGACCCATATTCTTGAGGTAGAGATTTTTAACGTCTGGGGCATTGACTTCAAGGGCCCATTTGTGAGTTCTTATGGAATGGAGTACATCCTGGTCCGGTGGACTACGTCTCTAAATGGGTGGAGGTGGTGGCATTACCAATTAATGAGAGCAAGAGTGTTGTCCAATTTCTGAGGCGGAACATCTTTTCCAGATTTGGGACACCCAGAACTATCATTAGTGATGGGGGTTCTCACTTCGGTAATAAGGTTTTTTGTATGGTGCTAGCAAAATATGAAGTACGACAGCACAAGGTTGCCACACCTTATCACCCGCAGACTAGTGTACAGGTTGAAGTGTCAAATAGAGAGATCAAGGAAATCCTGACTAAGTCTATGAATGCTACCTAGACGGATTGGGCGAGGAAGCTAAACAATGCACTTTGGGCCTACAGGATACCTTACAAGTCACCCATTGGTATGTCTCCATATTAGTTGGTGTTTGGTAAAGCCTGTCATCTGCCCGTGGAGTTAGAGCAGAAAGCACTCTGGGGTTTAAAGAAGCTCAACATGAATTGGGAGGAGGTTGTTGACTTGAGACTTGACCAACTTAATGAATTGGATGAGTTTCGCCTCCAAGCATATGAGAGTGCATCATTGTACAAAGAGAGGGTGAAGATCAAACATGATAAGCATATTGCTCATCAGAGTTTTAGTCTTGGTTACAAGGTACTTTTATACAACTCAAAGTTGAGGCTCTTCCCAGGCAAGCTTAAGTCAAGGTGGTCTGGCCCGTACACGCAGCCAGGTATTTCCCCATGGTGCAATTGAACTATAAGCAGAAAATGGGGATCGATTTAATGTAAACGGCTAGCAAGTGAAGCAATATGTGGGTACGGTAGAAGAGGCCTCAGAAATAGAGGTCTTACTCCTTGACGAAGTCTGAGTAGTCAAGACAATGCGTCGTGCCGCGACGTTAAATTAAGCGCTCCATGGGAGGCAACCCATGCATTGTAAAAATTCTGGAAAAAAAAGCTTTAATTAATATGACATGCACTTTCTTGTTTTTGCTTTGTGCTTCCAGGTGAGTACAGGTGCCATTTTGGAGGTCGGAGGCATACGTGAGGTGGACAACATGACTGGATGTCAGAGCAGCCAAAATTTGGCCAAGTGGAAGGCCATGTGCATCTGCACAGTTCGTCTGACGTTGGATGGATCGTGTCTGTGCCCATCTGGCATTGCATTTGGGACTTGGGCAAGTGCATGGAGTGATAAAGCAAAGTGAGTCCACACGGGAAACTAAAAGCCCGTTGACATTGACACGGCCCGTGTGGCTAGTCGTCTGTATGGCGCGATGATTTTTGGCCAAGTGGGTGACACGGCCAGTCCATATGGACCATGCAACATGTCACGGTTCGTTTGACATCCCGTCTAGGCGCACCAATGACCCCTTCACTAGGTAAGTTCATAAATTCCCTAAGGTTGGGCCAATGGACGGTCCACACAGATCATGACATGTGTCACGGTCCGTTTGGCTACTCGTCCAGTCAGTGTTGACTAGTCAACTATTTCACCAAGGCTTTAAGTAGTCCCACTTGGTCCCAAAAATTCACTTTTCACTTTCCCTTTCTCACTCTAACTCTCACGGCTCCCCTTCCCTTTTCTCACCTTCTCTCTTAAAATCCCAATAAATTATCATCTTATTTGTGACGATTTGTGAATTAGTCACACGATTCATAGCTTAAACTAAGTGTGGGTATCAAGTTTTTCAAGCAACTCCTTTTCTTCTTTGCTATTCACTAAGTAAGAACTTGATTTCTCTACCTTCTAATGTTGATTTTGGTGTTTGCATGTGTAGATCTTAGTTGAAGATTAGTTATTTCTTGATTTAAAGCATCACAATTTACATTGTTGATGTCGGGCATGCATGTATTGGTGAAAACCACTATTGTTGAGTTCTTAAAGTTTAAACCATGAAAAGTGAGGATTTTTGTTGCTTTTTGACATGCTTTTTGAGGAAATTGATTTATATAAGCTATTGTGTTGCTTGAATCATGGTTAAGTGAGGTGAAATGGCATGAACTTGTGTGTATATGCATATTCAGTTGATGAAGGGATGAAGGGGGGATGGACGGCCGGCTAAACAGTCCATGTTGTGGCTCATGGACCATGTAATGGTTCGTACCGTGCTGTCCGTCTGAGCAACGACCAAGTGTCGCTAGACGAGTCTGTTCACAGACCGTGTCGTGTGACACGGGTCATGTAGGGTCTCGTTGCCTCCATACCACCTGTATTAGCTTACTTCCATCAATTTTGATTTTAAGTCACATATGTTCGTTAAGTGCAATGACCCTATGATAGACCGGGTGACGCCATTCTTAAGTGTTTATTGTCACTTTTATGGCATAAGGGAAGTCTGAGTACCCACTAGTGCGTCATCCTGCGTGTGCAATAATTTCTAACATGTATTCTTTTGTGGCACATGCAGGTACTATGGGTTTACGACGCAGCTTAGTCAGACGCAGTGATAGGGACAAGCCTATGTCACACCTCTATGACTCCGCCACTGTATCATCTAGCAATCGAGCTGGAAGTGACTCAAGTGATGACTCCTCTGGTGGGTCCGAAGTTCACTATAGAGGAAATGTCTCCCCTCACTCTCCTCGTGCTACACGGGCCCATGTATTAGGCCATCTCACAGCCCCCAGTCTGAAGAGGGGGGCCCTTCCATGAGAGTTGAGAAGGAGGCAGTTGCCCCGGAACAGGAGAACATATCAAACCAGGATGAGCAGGGGCAAACTCTAGAGGCAGAGGGTCATGATACTGAAAGAGCAGGCGAATAAGGTCAAACTTGGGGACAGTGATGACGAGGCCAGTCATTTGCAATCTCTCGGACAACAAACCCTGAAACAGCCCCGACACTTATTGTCTTTCTGAGAGGTCGACGGATAATCCTAGGCAGTTTCCCTTCTCGTTCTTGGTCTATATCTTGTGCAAACAGGCTGGTGTTCCCATTACGCATTTCTTGGACAAGAGGATAGCCCCCAAGGGCATAGCCAACGTTGCCCTGATCAAGGATGTCCAAAACCCGCTCATGAGGAGCAGAACACATTCACTAGGGGGCCGACTAACTTCCCATCCGCACCTCCACAGCAACCCTTTCCATTTGAGGACTACACCATCGCCCCACCATCAGGCATGGCTTCTGAGCAGCTCGAGGATTGTGGTGCAGCTTATCCAGTGCAACAAGGGTATGCATATGCTCCTTATGAGTTTTTGGCTAGATTGGTGGCGGACTAGTGGCAGACACGGGCCATTGTTGATCAAATAGTAGATTGGATCCCCTACGTCGTCCAGTCTCAATCACAGTGGGTGGTGGACCAATGTGACGACACCCCGAGGAGCCAAATCACCACCCTGGAGAGCCAAGTCAGCACACTGGAGGGATACTTCCATAGCATGTTCGGGAGTATGACTGGAAATGAAATGCAGGATCTAGTACAAACAGTGAATGGGATTAAGGCCCAAATTGCTAAGTTGACTGCACATTGCGAGGCCCCTGCATTGGTCCCTCCCCCAGAGTCGTGGATAAACCTATTCAATGTACCAGCGATGCCAACTCTGGATGAGATATAGGATGTTCCACCAGCCCCATCTGAGGCATACGTGCAACCCATGGAGCTTCCTAGGAGAAAGGACAAGGGTAAACGTCAAGGTCAACAACAGAGTCCTCCTGGTGACCCCCAGAGGGAAGATGACCGACTGATGCGCAAGGCCTCCAGGGCCTAGTGCCAAGCAACAGCTGAACGGGCCGAACGAGAACGACTGGCCGCAGAGGCGGCACGGGCAGGAGCCTCCACTAGCACCTTTTGACCGGGTGCTGCATATGCTGATGAGGATACCCCAGAGGAGTTCAGTCCCACAAACACTACTGACGCCTAGGGCATCCTAGGTATGTTCTATCCCCCTATCTGTTCATTTAATGTGTCATGGTATAGTGAGGACACTACACTGTCTTTTTGGAGGGGGTGGGGATATTGCCACTTGAGAGTTTTTCTTGTCATGTTTCTTTTCTCTCAAGTGTATTATCTAGTAGAACTGGCATGTTTAGGTCATATTGTTTGTATAAATATAAGAGTCATAGAAGTCTATTGTAGCCCTTGTGTGATCTTTGTGATGTTCCATGTTAACAATGTTATGTATATATGTGTTTGCATCTCATCCTGACTAACTTGCACAATTGTGGTAAGTATTATATATGCATGGTTGAGATTTTGAGGAATGAAATAGACCTATGTAATTTTGTACCAAATAGTGTAAAAGATGTGCCATGTGTGTGCGAGCTAACTGCATAATTCCGTCGACGTACTAGTGAGATAGAACTTGCCTAGTTAGTCCCGCTGAAGTACTTGAATGACTAGATTAGGAGGGGATCTTAAGCCGCTGTTGTTGAATAGTCACTTAGCCAAGAAAAATTGACCAACCAAATGAAAATGTCCCTTCGAACCAAAATTTGAGCCTAAATGGATCTTTTCTTTGAAATCACCTATATTCACCTCCCCAATCTATTTGTTGATCTCTGTTTTGGCCCTGGTCCATCCAAGGACATTGTGAACCTCCGCTTAGGGCAAAAGCCTAAGTTGAGGGTGGCTTATGTTGGCCCTAGTCCTTTAGAAAGATATCATGAACCTTGAGCTAAGCCAAAGGCTTAAGTTGAGGGTGGCTAGTGCAGGGAGAACAGAAAAATGAGTGTGGAAAAGAATAAAGTGATAAAATAGAGAAAAAGAAATGGGTTGTGACCGTGAGCAAAGCAATAAGCGAAAAAGAAAAAGAATAAAAATGAGTGAATGAGCACGAAAATCACTTCCTGTACTATAGAAAGTGGAAAAATAGGGGCAAGAAAAGTTGGTGACCAAAAAGCAAATGGCTGAGTTGAAGCAAGTGTCTGGGAGAGGCCGTTTAGTCACTTTAATCCTAAATATACCGAGCCCGAGCCCGAGCCTACTACAAACTAAAAAAGTCCTAATGTGATCTTCAAAAGGCCATTCAAGAGTTAAGGAGGTGAAAATAAGGACAAGTTCATGATCGAGGCGTGTGTGTCCAATGGAACTCATTTCTGAGAGTGATTGACTACATTCCAATTTTTGTGTTTCATGCGTACGTTGAGTGTGAGACTTTGTTGTGGTGAGGACACCATCTTTTGCATCAGTTGATCGCTACCTTATCTAGGGTCGCTTTATTCCTGATCATATGTGGACTGACCATGCATGCATAGTGTTTTACCTTAATCTTTGTGGGTCCGTTTAGGGTACGAGAACATTCTTGAACTTGTTAGCGGGGCATATGCATTGAAAAACTTTTGGACGGTCCATAGTCTGAGTAAGCAGTTGTGTGTATGCATTATTTGGTTGAGTTGTTATTGCTTGAGGACAAGCAATCATTCTAAGTTGAGGGTGTTGATGAGTCGTAGAAATACAACTTGTATAACACTTTAAATAAAGAATTGTTACACGTTCTCAAGCAAACTTGTTATTTTGATGTTTGTTTTTGTTATTTTTTAGGGAAAAGACTTAGGCATCGAATAAATAAGAATACGAAAGAAAAAGGATGAAAAAAAGTGTACAGAGGAGCCAAAATGGACCCAACTGTGGGCACATGGGGGCCTACACAGCCTGTGTACATCCACACGGATCGTGAGGCCCATCGTGGCCTCACACTTAGATGATGGAAGTGGCTATTTGATGAAGGCAAGTCCCATGGCATGTTTCACGGACCGTGGGACGTAAAACGGGTTGTTATGAGGCTTGTCAAAGCGACGTCAAGAAGGTCCGTCAAAGGTTGGAAGATTTGGCGAAGTGGAAAGAGACGACTCGTTTCATGAGTCGTTGAGCATATGACGAGCTGTCCCATGTCCCATGTGATTGACGTGAAGGTGACATCGTTGAAAAGCCAGCAAAATGGGCTAACGGAGGTTAGACGGTGCGTGTCACAGACCGTGTGATCAATCATGGCCCGTGACGTGGAGGCGTGTGAAAGAAGTTGAGCGAAAATGGCAAAGGCACGACAGACAGCCTATCTCACGGATTGTCTCACTTCATACGAACTGTTTGCCTGAGCATGTAGCAACACATGACGAGCAGTGATGCGAGGCTAAGGACAGCGACACGGACCGTTTGACGGTCCATCTACCGTCACATGGGCCGTGTGTTGACTCGTGTCCATGCCGATGGATTTTTCCTATTTTAATTAGGATTAGGTTTTCTTTATATATAAATGGTTATTTTATTTAGTTTTTAGTGAGTCCAGGATGGCTAGAGCTAGAAAACATTGAAAATATTATTTTCTTAGAGATTTAACAAGATTTTGGGATTTTGCTTATCGAATTCAAGCTTGTAGTTTGTGGCTTCATCGATTTTTCAATAGTAAGTCTTTCTGTTATGAATTCCTTGAATCGTTGTGAGCATTATTCATTGAATATGTTGGGCTAAACCCACAACTAGGGTTGTGGAAACCATGACAAATCAATAAGATAGGCGAATAGGGGTAAGTCTCGGGATTGATTAGGGTATATATCGTAGTAATCTTTGTTTTAATTTCTTCCTTGATGAGTCGATGCATTAGGGTAAGCCTTTATTCTTTGCATGCCCGAAAGGGATGCTTTGATTAGGAAAAGATTTCTATGACGAAAATTCGAGGTTTTTAACCCAGTCTAAGTACTTGAGATTCAAGGTGAGAGTATTCCGGAATAAACAACAAGGGTTAGTACGTAGACATTTTGAGACCGAAAGGTGATGAATGATATGCATTTAAGAGGAACCAAGAGGTGAATTAAATGTTACATAACTTGTTAGATCTTATATACGTAATTATGAACGAGTTTACCACTAGATTCGGCTATCGCATTAGATGTCATAGGGAACCCAATCCTAGCCTCACATAAATTATTGAAATATAGTCGTTCTTGCACTCATTTATTGTTTTCTTTAGTTAATTAGTGTTGAAAACCAAACCCCCCATATTTACTTTATGCCCTTTTGTTTCAGGAATAGATATTACATCTGAAACCGGTGCTAATAGATATATTCTCACGCATTCTCTATGGGGTCAACCTCAACTCTGGTTGCGTTCTATATTTGATCAAACTATTCCATTCGTAGTGTAAATTTGATCGTATCAAAAAATGACATAAATACAACATAAATAAAAAAGTTTGTTTTTGTGAATTCAGAACCACCATGAAATGTGAATTTTAAGTTGAAAGGGAAAAGGCAATAAAATCACTGAAGGAGAATTCATTCAGCAATATTTGACACATCTAAACAAGCAGATCAAAGTACAGTTCATCCCTCAAGAAATTCTTGATGTTTGTTTCTGTAATTTATGAGAAGAATATCATATTTGAAGTTTAGCTACGTAGATCTTAGGGTGACCAATCAGACACCCTTCATTGAAAAATTGTACTCTCTTCGTTTAAAATAGAATGACCTGATTTGATTCACACCAAGTTAAGAAAATAAAAAAACTTTTTAATCTTGTGATCCTGAATTAGAGGTCTTAAACATATCACCTGAAGAGTTGAAATTAAAGTTTTGCCCCCCTCCCGCGGTCCTCACTAAAAATAAAATAAAGGTCATTTGTTTTGAAGCAGACCAAAAAGGAAAGGAGATCCTTTTTTTCAATATATAGAAAATTGATTTTTTTGTCATGTCCATTTGTATTTCCAAAACATTTGCAGAACAATCATTTCTTATAATTTGCCCGAAATTTTATTATAACTTTTGAAGAGTCCACAAATAGTAATAGAAATTCCAGAAAGAAAAACCATCATTAAAAAGGAATAATTAAAATTGAAACGATCCTCCCAATTTCAATAAATAACAAAGTGGTCAAATAAACCGCTCAAAATCTTACCAAAAATAATAGAAGATTGAAAATAGAGGGAGAAAAGAAGGAACTTTACCTAAGGAGTGGTAACACTCAAGATGACCAATTCTTATTAGACATAATTGATTTAACTACAACTCCTTAAAATTCTTTAGTTTAAGATTAAAAGGGAAAAAACTTGAAATCATGTGGTGTACATATATAAGAAGAATCATTTAGTATTCTTTATTTTAGCAATTATGATTCTTAAAATTCTAGGAACCCTAATTGGATTTTATTCTTCTAATAATTAAGAGTCTTTATTGGAACTAATAATGATCTGCACTAGTGAAGAGTTGATAATAATGCTTAATTTAATGTGTTTGTTCTTCTCATACCCTAATTGAAGAGTGAACTTGTTGTGTCCATTATGTATATTGTTGGTGCTCACGCTATGAAAAGATTCCTTCAATGGCCCAACAAGGTCTTTTATGTTGTGCGTATACAGAGGGAGAATGGATTTAAAACTTAGAAGGTAAAAAGCATGTCCGCAATGGGGAGTATAAAATGGCTATATACATCAACATATAGTGCCACAGCTGTCGTCAGCTCAACATCTAGCTTTGAAGACCAAATTTCAAGTGATATCATGAGAAATTCATCAAATAATACTGTGAGTGACATGATTGATAAGGGTGAATCTGAAATTTCAAAAGCTCCAAATTAAATCAATAACTTCTAATTCCTACCATAACTTATATATTCTGATAGATGCTAACGCCAGCGTTTCCTATGAGCCATATCCTAGTCCAAGAAGAGGTACTAGTAGGCCATCTAGTGGACATTGTGAATGTTGCAGAAGTGGCATTGGGAATGGAGTTAAAAGGAATAAGACACGTCGGCCTCCTATGCCTGCGTGGGATTTTCAACCACACCTTGATTATGGGGAAATGCCATGGGATTTCGACCTTGTCTCGGAGGCAATAATCCCAAGAGCTCCAATGCCTACTCAATATTCCACAAATTAGTATGTCATTGGCAGAACAATGATGAGTGAGACTACACTAGGTATCAAATCAACATTTTGGTCCATGTGTGGGGATGGCAACATCTATAATTTCTAACAATATACTAGTGATGATTGAGACTACACTAAGTATTAGGTCAATGATGAGTGAGACTACACTGGGTCACAAATGTTTTAAGAAGACCAATTATGAGTAGATTTATTATTTCAACATTCTGATCCATCTGTAGGGGGATTTTAACATCTTTAATTTCTAACAACCACATATCCAGTGATGATTGAGATTAATTATTTCTAATGTTCTCGTGATGACATACTAACCCATTACATACTTAATAGGAATTGGAGCATAAGGGTTTCGCTAAACACTATAATGCCTTCAGGACTAAAATGTTATGACTGAAATCCCTTAAAATTTCCCCCATAACTAAGGTCTGGCTGAAAATCTGCTCAGGCACAAGAGGCTCAACTGTCTTACTCCATTTATCTCGATCCCCAATGCCACTTCCACGACGTTCACGATTTCCATGAGATGGCCTACCAATACCTCTTCTAGGACTAGGGCAAGACTCACAAAAAATACTAGTGTTAGCATTTATCGAAATATCAATTATATTAGAAATGGGAAGCAATTGATCTAGACTTTTCAAATTTTAGATTTTCCCTTACCAGTCATATCACTCTTTGTATCATGTGATGTATTTCTCAAGATATTACTTGAGATTTGGCCTTCCAATCCGGATAATGAGCTAAGAATAGACACAGTGCCATATCCTAATGTATCTCCATCTTTATCCTCTCCATTGCAAACACACTTTTTAATTTTTCTTGCATGCTCAAACGTAGATTGTGTTGTCGAAGCAAAAATGGCCAAACTAAATCATGTAAGATGATGCTTCCCCAACGAGCTCGCAAAGAAGTACCAAATCTAGAGAAGAAGGATGCCAAAACGATTGGAAAAATTACCAGCTACACAACCTATTTTACCATAGCTTCTAATAATCACTATTGTTTGAAAAACTTACAAAAATCTCTTATTTTTACTTTCTCTCCATCTTTCAAATACGTAGTCTATAATTTCACACTCTTTAATTTATCTTCAATTCGCTCCTAATTTTAAGTAGTCGAATCAATATAATTCTAATCCACTTGTTTTCAATTTTCTAATAAAAGTTTTTCTCAATTAATTTCAAATTCAAATTTTTATAATTATTTTAAAATCAAACTAAAAGGAAAAAAAAAACTTAAACGTTTCCACTTTCTTCGGCAAACCCAATTTCTTCCTTTTTTTCTTCTTCTTCGTCAAAACATTCTTCCATGTCCTGTCACTGATACAAATGGATTTCTTTCATCATCATTTAGCCTTGGTCTTACCTAGTTACCTTCTAGTAGTGTAAGCATTCCTCATTCTGAAGTTGTTCCACCAATCACAGTTTTTCTCTTCATATTCCTTGTTGATTTGAGGTGCTACTAAGGATTCTGATCTATCCGTTCGTATAGATCTTGCACAGAATGTGATCATCCCCAGTTAGAAAATCTTGATCGATTTGAGAAATTTTTGCGTTTGAAAAAGAATTTTCGACTAAGGATGAACACCTGTCTGTGCGAGATCTATGCCAAAGGATGAATCAGAATCCATAGTAACACCTCAAATCAACAAGGAGGATGAACAAAACAATTGTGATAGGTGGAACAACTTTAGGTTGAGTAATGTTTTCATTACTAGAGGATAACTGAGTAAGACCAAGGCTAAATGATGGTGAAGAATCCATCTGTATCAGTGACAGGACATGGAAGACCCCTTTGACGAATAAGAAGAAAAGAAAAAGGAAGAAATTGGGTTTGGCGGAGAAAGTGTAAATGTTTCAGTTCTTTTCCTTTTAGTTTGATTTTAAAATAATGGTAAAAATTTGAATCTGAAATTAATTGAGAAAAGATTTTATCAGACAACTGAAAAATAGGTGGATTAGGATGATATTGATTAGACTACTTAAAATTAGAGTGAATTGAGGATAAATTAAAGAGGAGTGTGAAAATATATACTATGTAACTGAAAGATGGAGAAAGAGAGATTAAAAATAAGAGATTTCTGTCATTTTATCAAACAATAGTGGTTATTAGAAATTATGGTAATAGGTTGTGTAGTTGTGCAATTTTTCCAAAACTAAATTACTAGGGAAGGAGAGTTAATTAAAAGTAACAAAAAATTGAATTTATAACTTTTCCATCTTTGTTTTCACAATCTAGTCAAAGGATATATTAATATGTCAACAAAATTAAAACTTTGTGTTCTTCAGTGAAAAGTTCAAAAAATGATCCAGAGAGCTAACAAATTGTGTAAAATATTATAATTATCAATTTTTATTTTTACCAAATAAGAACATCTTAAGAGAAATCCGAGTAAGGTATTGTAACACCTCCTAATTCCTCTCACCGGTCTGAGTAGATGCATAGGGAAAACTGAGAAAATGACTAAGAAAAAGTTGATGAAGAAGGATCCATGAAGGCTATCTATGACTCGTAGACATATTTACAGCCCGTAGAAGAGGTCTCGTCAACCCCTAGATGACTTGTTGAAATTTTCTAAGTCTGAGGCTTATATACGAGAGAACATACTGTTCGTAAAGTATTCCACGGCTCGTAGATTTTTTTCGTTAATTGGTGGTCTAAACACCAACTTTTCAGTATCTTGAGTTACGAGTTATCAGACGACCCGTAGAAGATTTTATGGCTCGTAGAAGAGGTTTCGTGCCAAAGTCCAGTAACTCAAATTTCAGGACCCCTTATTTACAAGAGGTCATTTACGGCTTGTAGAATAGTCTACAACCCTTAGACGGGATCTCGTAGACCTAGATGACAGTTTTTAAGAGGGTTATTTTTGTCTATTTCGGTCCCTTTTTAATTAAATCCTTAGCTATTTTAGACTTGAATAAAGTCTTAAAATAGAACCCAAAGAGTATTTTCACCATTCTTCATGCTAAGGAATTTCTTGAGAACACCAGAGGAGGGAGAAGAGAGAGAGTTCCTAATTCTAGCACGAGGATCGACTGGAGCCGGATTGTTTCTTCATTCCCAAGTATGTATGGATTACCAAAGTGTGGAACTACGTCCATTCACACGCTCATTCCTTTACTTGAGTCGAAATTTGAGAAAAAGAGTTGAGTTTTGTTTTTTATCAACCAATTACCGAATTTTCTGTAATTTTTATGAATCCTTATGATGATGTATGAGGTACTTGCTGCACTGCATAACTACTGATATGAACTTGAGATGAAAAGGTTTATACTTGATAGCATGAACCGTAAATTGCATAATTTTATGCAATTCTATGCATGTACTGAGTTGAGGTTGAGTTTGAGTATCTGAGTTGAGTAACTTGAGTATGATTGAGTATGAGAAGCATATTGCATCTAGTCACATGCACTACTATATATGATTATCTTTCTTGCACTACATGATGAGTCTCATTGAGTGAGTCTGAATGACAGTTTGAGTCTGAGTTGAGTTGATTGTCTTCATTGATTGACTGAGTTGATAAGAACCTGAGATGAGTTGAGATGAGATAACCTAATAAAGTTGAGATTTAATGTCATTGACTAAGCTTTGAGAATTGAGTTGATTGATGAGTTTAGTATGTGTTAGACCCCGTAATTAAAGTAACTAGGGCGAAGTGTCGTTTTGAAAACTTTTGTCGACAAATTGTAATTTAATGGAATTAAGTTCGGTGCCTGAATATAAGG